>CAMPDV010000872.1:0-169539 GCA_946699065.1 Loxodes magnus
TCTAAGCAGAATAAGGAATGAATGTAAGGTCATCTGCCCATGCTCTGCATACGAAGTTTATATTATGTAGATTTTTGCCTAGTTGTGTGATTTTTACTGCAAATGTCTGATTACTATATCATAATATAGGAGTGAGAATACAGGACCATGTGTCTTCCTTGCATAACTTCATTGTTATAATGAAGTCTGCGAGAATCTTGGTAATCTATGAGAAAAGAAGAATTAATGTTATTGTAGAAAGACTCTAGTGCCAGTATCAATTCCAGTTGTAGTTTTAATCTCCTAAGATGTTGAAAAAATGTTTTTCTCCTCAATGCTGTCAAACATCTTTGTTAGCCTTTTCCTCCATCTCTAATAGAGGTCAATAATCTGATGCAATGATCATATTTAGATGCAGCTGTTTCATTTTGAGGAATCCCAATTAAGCTGGAAGTATGATGTTACGTTCTAAAGAATTTTGTAAGTCCTTTCTGTTAAAGCCTTTTAGAAGATCATTAGATAAGTATTAATAAGCGAAATTGGTTCTCTGTTTTTTCAACCATTCTTACTATCTTCTTTGAAGATAGGGATGATGATGGAAGTATTCAGTTTTTATGGAATTCTTTAAAAATTTTAACATATTATTGATAAAACAGTACATTATTAATTGTATCTCTTCTCCAGCACACTTGATAAATTCACTCTTTATTTCATCTGGTCCAGCTGCTTTGTCGTTGGAATATACTCAATGATTTTTTGAATTTCTTAAATTTGAAAAAGTTAAAAATTTTATAAGTGAGAAGATGGGCAATTGATAAGTTAAGGTTCTCTATAAATGAGCTCTATTTATCGCTTACTGAACTCAATTTGTTTCTTTTAATTTTTTTATATTTTTTAACACAAAAGCTTCTCAAATTTAATAAATGAGTCCTAGATTTCTTGTTAAAATTCATTTAGTTCCTTATTTTAGGCTTGATAATCTTTTTTGCATAACAGAAAATTGTTTCGATGTTTCTATTGAGTTTGAGAAATTTGCCTTTAGCCTGAAGCTTTTTCCACTTCCAATAAGATTGCATACATTTGTTCCTAAGTTTTCTAGATATAGAATAAGCTTCTATTACCGCTTATTGATTCTTTCTTACATAAATAGCAATCTCTTGCACTCCTAATTTTCTCTTTTCGCAGCTATATATTTCATAATGATATCCTAAGGGAATTTATTGTAATTATTACTTTATATGACTTTTCCTATAGTGTTCATTATATTATTCTAAAGTAAGTTGTGGTGAAACTATATTATGGGTCTAAGTTGTCTTAATCTACAGTCAAAAAATAAGAAAAATTTACTTAAAACTGACTTTAGTAATTTTATCTGTCCATTGGATCAAGTAGCTTATCTATCTTATAGAGTAATGGCTGTTATTTTGGAATACTTGTGGTTGCATTATAAGTTAGAATCCCAGCTATAGGAATATGATCTGTTATTAGTTGATCGTAGTGGGCCTAGAAATTATTAAATTAATAAATATCAAATGTTTAGTTGCCAATATGTAGTCATTACAGTAATATTAATGATTAGCTCTATGAAGAAACATATTAACTATAGGACCGATCCAAGTTATTTTATCCCTTTGGAAGGTGGTTGGCATTTTTATAAAATCGCTGGAAATTAACGTAAAATAAAGAGAGAATACAGGTCATTCTGCGCCCGAGCGGAGGATTTAAAAAGAATACAGTCTTTAAGAATATTGCAAAGAAAAGCAAACCTCACAAAATCCCTTCAAAAGATAGATAGACATGAAACGTCTTTTAGCAAAAAAATCTCCCTTCAGTTTATTTTAATTAAACTAAATTAAAAATGGAAATAAGCTATTTTATAATAAAAATTAGTTTAAAAGTAGAAAAACGATATAATATATAGTAAAAAAATATGTAAATTAGATTAAAAAAGTAAAAATAAGATAATAAATATATGAATAAGGAAATAAATTAGCAATTAATTATATAAATAATAAATAAATTTATATGCAAATATTTTAAATTTAATTAAAAATTATAAAGTCAGACTATAAATTATATAATATTAACTCAAACTTAAAAAAAATGAAATTAAAGATAATTTAAGGTTGAGAGTAATTAAAATATTTGTATATATAACTAAAGAACTTAAGTAAAAATAAATTAAACTGCAATATAGTAAATTTATTTAAAAATTAATAAAAATATATATTAAATTAAAATAAACATTATATGATCATTAAAGAACTAACTTTCTGTCAAATTTTAATATTTAAATTACTGTTATTCTTTAAGATATAACGTTTTTGTATAAAAGGATTAAAAAATGCCAAGGATAAAAAAGTTAAATTCTCTAATTTAATTTAGATATCTAATTCAAGTGCCACAATATTACTCTTTGCTTTCTTCTATACTAATTCTATTTTCTTTAATTTTATCGTAGCTTTTGAAACTATTAATTCGACGCAAATAAGAAAATCTTAGCTAGAACTATAAGTAGGTCAATAAGACATAATTATGAAATATCTTTGCAAATAGGAAGAAACAGACTCAAGATTTATAACTTAAAAATGTGATTAAATAAATCATGAAATTAGCAATAAAGCCAGACTAACCAAATCTAAAATCTAGTTTAAGGAAAAAGAATACCAAAATGTACAAATAGGTCAGATAGTTAAGCTGTAAAAGGAATAACTTATTATTTTACAGTCAAGGTGAAATATATAGGTGAAAGCAAATAGAAAACATTTAGTTATAAGAATAAAAGAAAGAAAAAATTCATTTAGAACTTTCGATGAAAAATCTATACATAAATTATATAATTTTTTATCCTTAAAAAATTAGATTAAAAAAGTAATCAAAATATAAAATAATTTGAAAAAAGTATAAGGAAAATAAAAAGCTTAATGTAATGGCCTAAAAAAGACAATAGGAAAAAAGGAATATATACGACTAAAATTAATTATAAAAAGAACTAGGAAAACCCTTAAATTTTGGAAAAAAAAAAGATAACATTTTTTAATAAAATTCAAGCAATAAAGATTTATGGACACGGAGTTAAAAAATGTCAAAATCATAAAAAATTTTTTTGATATTTATAATAAAAAGCATTTTATAATTATTTTAAAAGTATACAAAAATATAAATTGAAAACTTATAGTTTATTATTTTTATTATTACAACTTTGAATTAAATGAAACTTTACTATATTAGTTACTATTAAATAAATATTAAATTTATTAAAGGATTAAAAATAAAAAATAATTTTCAATGCATTTAAATTAAATAAAATAATTTTCTAAATATCTTTTTGAAGTTTTCAATCAAATATAAAAAATTTAAATAACGAACTTAGAGTAAGTAATAATTCAGCAATTGGAAGAATGACATTTCAAATTCTTAGCTTTATGACTTATTTCTTTTATAGCTTCATTATTAAGGAATTTTCTATGAAGTTTAAGAACGAAGAAACTTTTTAAAAGTTCATCATCGAGAAAAAATTGTAGTTAAAACGGTATTTTAAATATATCTTTTTATTAGCAGTTGATGATAAATAGCATTTCAATAAATTTTGTAATCTCTAAAATTTTGACTAATAAGAATGTTAATTTCTCATTTTTGTTAAATTAACTTAAAAAAAGATCTATACACTTAATATAATTTAAAAGAATTTTAATCTTAAAATTAAGAATAAAATACATCAAAGTGAAGATTATACCAAATTAATTTTTTTAATCATTTTTGATTTTCTTTTTTACCAAATTGAAAATATTAAAATATAGTTCAAAATTTCATAAAGTTTAGTTTCTCTTTATAGGAATAATATTCTTTTTTACAAAAAGACAAATAAGAAAACACACTTTAAAGACAATTTGAAAAATAGAAATTTATAATTTTAAAGTTTTCTAGTAGAAATATTTGGAAATTAATTCCATTTTAAATAGTAAATCTATAATATTTATTAATAATAACTAAAAAACTTATTGATAAAAAATAAATTTAATTAGAAGCATTCATATTGTATTGAAAGATTCATGATACAGTAAAAATAATTTAAGATGAAAATATTCATAAATTTTTAAGATAAAAACTAAGGCTAGCAAATATAATTAAAATTAATATTATTATCATTATTTGAATAGAAAAAAATGGAAGGATAAAGAATGACACACAAAAACTCTCCTAAGAAGAGAGAAGAAAATTGAAGGAGCCTAACAAGCTATAGCCCAACCCTAGTAGCAAGAAACTTTCAGACCTTTCAATAAGTACCCTTACACCTAGCTAGATACTCCCCCCGACCGCAAAAAGTCAAAAAAAAATCTAATATAATAAAGATCGTTAAGTCAATTCTAGATCCCGCAATCACAAGAGAAAGACTAGCTAATAGTCTAAAGTTAACAGAAATGATGCAAAATCTCAAGGTGGAAAAAAATATGAAAAAAGCAATTATTAGGTAAAAGCATGCAAAATTCCGCAAGAATACATCTTCGATTTGAACGGAAGATACAGTTACTTCAAGATGAGCTTGCAACTCTGAAGATAGATATGGACAGCCAAGCAAACTATTTCCGAACAAAAAAAAATGGATATGATCCATGAAACGGCAACGAAGTCAAAGTAGCAATCTCTTCCTTAAACTTCCATAGTTGAAATAGACCTGATGGAGCTGGAAAACTCTCATCGCTCCGAAAATCTGAAAACTCAACTCCCCAGCTCAAAAGACTCGGACTAAGAAGAAAAACAAATGCTACACATGTTGCTCAACTGGATACTTTTATCTCAATTTTCCGGAATTTCAAAGAAGGTAGAAATAATATTGGGCTAAATTCTACTAGCAAGAGTAACGGAAAAGAAGGCAAAGATGCTAAAGCAATAAGATATATTTCACACTTTAGGGGAGATTCTATAAAAAAGCCGTCAAGACAGAATCAAGAAACATAAGTTTTGAATGAGAAACCTATTCTAAAAAGATCCTAATCCTCCTGATTTTGATGACCTATCCGGAATACCAGCAAAACCCTTTCGTCTTTAGCAGGAAAAGACGTTAATCGATAAGAGGTTGAAATACCGGAAAAAATATTTCTTGACTTTTCTCCATCTATTATTATTATTATTAAGAAAATCTCATTTTTTAATACATTTTACAAGTTTTTTAAAATAATATGTTAAATTGCTAATTTTTTGTTCACCAAGCAATATAAGTTTAATTAAAAATATATAATAATTATCTATTAAATTTATCTAAAGTTAATTAATATTTGTGTATAGTTTAAACTAATTAAAAAATTAAAGGTCAAGAATCATTAAGGTGCTAAGTTAAGGAAGATTTTTGTTCTTAATGAATTAAGAAGTTTTATTATTTAAATAATTTGGATTTATTATGTATGCAGAGGTAATAAAGTTTTAATTAATCAGTTACTTTATCTATATTTATACTAATTAATATCATTAATCATTTTCAATTTATTTAATCTTTTTTCTAAATTTTTTAAAATTAATGCTAGAATAAATATTATAATTGATCTATTTGCTAAAGAATTTTTCCTTTTTATATTTTTTTTATGTTTTTTTAATTTAGTATTATTTAAGATTTGGAAATGCTATTTATTTAACTTTTATTTCTTGATAAGCATACTTGTTGCTATTAATTGTAAAATAATTCTTAATATAATATTTAATAAATATAATAATAATAATAATAATTTATAGAAATTCCCCTTTAATAAGATCATCAAAGTTTTAGTTAAGTTTTATTAATAATAATATACAGTTAAAAATGGCTGGAATAAGAAAAGGCTTTCGAGATGCCAAAGAGTTAAAGAAGTCAAGAGTCGGTGGGGACTCATTAAGTAACTCCTCCGCACAAGCCTTTGAAACACGACTATGAAGCAGGACTAACCTAAAACAAAGTCCTGAATAAATAGAAATTAGCCAAACCTAATATCACCTTAAAGAATCAGACCTTTCAAGGTACAAGAGGAAGATTATTACTAAGTTGATTTTGAAGAATAGGATGTCCCTTACAACGTCGAAAAACTATATAACTTATTGGGAGCTCTAAGGTTTGAAGAATTCAGAAATGCGGGGAGAGACTTGAATAAGTCTCGCAAGAACCATTAGAGTTCCAAGAAATGAATCTGTTATCTATTACCTCAAGGAAGAGATCACTAAGATGAAAGGATCCTAAGTGGAGTTTCCTGGAGTGACAGCTAATTTCCAACCTCAACTCCAACTTCGACCTTAGATTTAGCTGGATAAGATGGAGGCAATACTCTCCGTCCTTGCTGTGGAAAAAACCTAAAGAATAACAGCCAAGACAAAAAAGAGTGCTCAAAAAATATTATTACTGTATGTAGACGAATCACCTAATAAGACAATGTTTAGAGTTCAAAAGTTCAAAGCAAAAAATCAAGAGAATTATGGAAGAGGACTAGCCAAGATATATTACTCGAATGGATAATTCTACAGGGAAAATATATTCAAGAAACTGGCAACTCCAAGAGGAACTTTGCCTTTAGCAATGATTTAGACAGATCCCTCTCAGCTTTTTAGCATAAAAATGAGAGGTTAAATTTCATTAATTAATAAAAATATAAAAGTTTTATTAATCAGTTTTTTAATGAAATATATCTTGTTAATTCCTAAATTGTTGATAGATTTTTTTATCTTTCTTTTTTAGTTAAGTTCTCTTCTAGCTCTTTTTAAGAATATTCTACTTGTAACTCTTTTATCGTTTTCTTAATTTTTATCTTATTTGTTTTTCCTTTTTGATTTCATGTAATACTATTTCATAATGAAATTTTCTTCTTTAAATTTAATTTTCTCGTGAGCGATATTGTAACACAGTTTGTTCCCAAGTCTTTTTTTTCTATTATTTACATTTCTAATTTATCAGCACTGTTTTGCCACATTTACTAACCTTTTACAGAATCAACATCTTAATATAGGTCTCTAATTATAAATGTAAACTAACTTTTACTCTTTCTTAATATCCATAGAGTCTTCATTTATTTAGTTTTATTGGGATTTATTATCCAAGAACAGCTGCTAAATCTACTTTTAAGTAGTCAGAAGAGATATAATTAATTTAATAAATTATAGTATTTACAAAATAAATTTTGAATTGCTATATTTCTATTTTCTTTCTATCTTTTTTAATTTTGTAAGCTTTTGATCCATTCTTCAAATAATTAGATTATTTTAATTTAATTCCTAATTTATTGTTCTTGTGTTACTTTCTTCAATTTTATTTTAATGTAGTCGCATACTTAAAACTTTTTCTTCTTTGAGTATTAAATGTTAGGGGTTACATTTAGTAAGCTTTTATAATTAATTTTATTTTAAACTTTTCTTATTTTCTAATTTTGTTTATTTATCTTATAATGCCTTTAAATAAACATATTCTACTTTAATTAATTAAATATAAGTAATAGTAATAATATAATATGATTAAGTAACTGTATATTGTAGTAATGATATTTTACTAAGAATACTAAATTTATATATATATTTAATTCCTAAATTAGTTATAAAGTTTAATATTAAGTATTGCTTTTAGTTTTTTATATTAATAGCAGATTATCAAAGTTTCTTTTATTTATGAGACAATAAATCTAAAAATAGAAGTTAGTATTCTTTTATTGTTTAGACAGAAACTAATTTAGTTATTAATTCTCTATGTCTCATTTATATGCTTTGCTATATTTTATTTAAAATGCTTATATTTAATATATAAGTATTTACTGTCATAGATATATGCTACCTTTATAATATTTTATGTCTCTTTTAATAATAATGCATAATAAAAGAGTAATCAATGCTTACAATTAGATTTTCCTTAACAAGTACTTAGTAAAGTATAATGTTCCTATTAATTTATGCAAAACTAAGAATATTAAATATTAGCTGCTAATGAATAAGTGTTTAATAACTATAGTTTAAGAGAATAGAAAAGTTTAATAATCAAAATACACCTGCCCGTCATCTATTTCTTTCATATCATTCTATTTTGTTTTTGCAAATAATCCATTTTTTTCTTAAGGTTAATTAATCTTATTTACTGTAATTAATGGTTACATATATGCATAAATCTAATTAAATCACTTTAGAATAATTTCCAAATAATTTAATATTCTTATTTTGCATTTTCATATCTCAAAACTTTAGTTTTAAGTATTTTATTGAAAAAATAACAAAATATATACCATTGTTTTTTTTTCAATTTAATGAAAAATCCAGAGAAGAAATATATATAATCTCATTTTATTATAAACGTATTTTTCTAATATTATTTAATACTTTTAATTATTTTTAATTCTTTTATGAATAGGCCAATTAATTTTTCAAAAATGTTCTTATTAAATAAAAATCTGATCGAAAAAAAATTTAAATATTTTTATGATTTAAAATATTTTATCTTAATTTTATTTAGATTTTATTTTTATTTAGTTTTCTTTCATTAATTTTGTTAAATTTTTATAATTGAAAGTAAACTTTTTTAAAATTAAAATTAAAAGTTTTTCACTTAAAACTTATTTTTAATATTTTTAATATTTTTTATATTGAAATATTTTTATTTTTTTCTTTTTAGGTTTTAATTTTTTGTATTTCAAAATTTTTTAATCTTATACTTTCTTTAATTTTTACTTGCTTCACTTATATATTTTTTAATAGTATTTATACTTTAATTTTTTCAATAATTTTTAAATTATAGAATTTTTTTCTTTACTATTTGAATTTTTAACTTTAAAATTAAAATTTCGATATAAAAATCATAAAGAAAAATTTAATGAAAGCAAATATAAAATTGGTTTATCTTATTAATATAAATAAAAAATTTAAAACTTGGATTTTTTTGATGATATTTTAATCTCTTATCCGCAACCTCTGGATTGTTCTAGAGATTAAATTCTAAAATTTGAAAATCTCTCAAACTCTTCTCCTTGATATGTATTTTATCCTTGAGGGTATCTTTTACCTAGATAGTGCTTGGTACCTATTTTCTTATACATTTTCCCGAATTTGTTGCATTATCTATTTCTCTTTTTCTTTTTATTTGATGATTTCTTTTCTTTTTGTTCTCCAGCTTCTTTAGTTGTTTTAGAACTATTATTTAAAGCTATAAAATTTCTAGCTTTTTTTTATATTCGCGTTTTAGAGTTACGTAGTAATATCTTTTCATTTCTCGTTTAGGCTTAAACCTGTAGTTTTTTAACCTTCGATTATCATTGGTTTATTTTACTATTCCTTTATTTCCATTTAACGCTGCAATTTTGTTGATTTATTATATTTTTTCTATATTTTTGCTAAATTCTTTCTACTTCTATTGCTAGTTTTATGATTGCTTGTTCTGTTCTTGTGAAATATTTCAGATGACTTAAGATCTCTTTCTTAAGTCATGAATCTTTATTCTTTCTCATCTACTATTTCAAGTTTTTCCAAAAATCTCTTATTGTCTTTCTTTATTTTTTAACTTTTCTGGAGGTCCAGCTCCATTTTATCAGCTAGCCATAGCTTATTTACTGCTTTGTGTAAAGTTGGAGTCTCCCGAGTTTATAATATTTTGCTTATTTTCTAGGTTATCTTCAGTGAAGGAACTTTTTATTTAAGGGCAACTTTTTAGGAATCCATTCTCAGGTTCTAGTTTTTCTAAGATGTTATTAACATCTGTTTTCTTAATATCTATAATTAACTTTTCAAAGCTCAAGTATTTAATTATTTATACTATAATAAATATGTAAAAAATATTAAATCTGACATTTAAATTAATAAAGAAGAAGTTGATACAAAAAAGATAAAAATAGAAAAAAGCTATTTATTCATATAAGTTAATGAAGAGACTAAATATAACAGTAGAAAAAGTCAAATATCTGCATGAAAGTGAGATCTATACCCATTTAAAGTATATCACAAAACAAGAGAATACAAACTAAAATTTAGCAATAAAAGCTAACAGAACTGGGAGATAGACATGAAAAAGTATAAGAAAAATTGGCAAAAATGCAATTGAAAATCAAAAATGACAAACATAAAAGCAGGAAATAGAGGATAAAATTGATCTGGAACAAGATAATTCTCCTGTACACTCAATAAATTATCTTATTTTATTTTCGAAGAAATGCTATTTCTTGCAGAAGCGAAAAACACCTTTATCAATAGTCCTAATTTTTCTATAATAGGTAGAACTTATTGAGAAGAGAGATACTGATTAGAAAAGAAAATATCATAATATTTTAGGAAGATGTTCTGCTATCCCTAGAGAATTATATATTAGAAGAAATTGACACTTAATCGGAAATTAGAACAGTAGAAAAGAGTAGATTGGAGAGTAAAGTAGTTCTATCATTGATAAAAATCGGACTACTTGGAAATGGGTTGCAAATCCCAGAAAATGAGTAACTTCTTACATTTAACCTATTTTAATGCCAATGTTCCTTTATAATTATTTTAAATATATATATTACTAAATTAAAAAGTTTAAATTGGAGTTTAGTGAACTTGGAGGATTTTCAACCTCGTGTTCACAGGACCAGTTTGATAACCTGGCTGGAACCAGCTCCCTTCAGAACTCATTCTTCAGTCGCCTTGGATTGTGTACCACTTCGGCTTGTAGATTTGACCTCCTGACGGATAAAATTAGTTACAGAATTCTCGTCTAATCTTATCCTAATATTAGTACTACTACTGTTGCTGCTTGCTGCTTTCTTCAAGCACAGGTGTTCTCTGCTTCAGCAATCCCATTTACGTTGAAGAAAGTATTTTGCTCTCGATCGTAGATTTCCCAGAAGCTTTCTTTTTATTCCTTGAGCTCATTAACTTGATTTTTTTAGAGCTCTATTCTCTAATCGTAGCTTCTTTACTTCCTCCTTCAGGTCAGAGAATGCGACTAAAATTTATGCCTGTTCTTCCTGGAACTATGGCATCGCAAACTCTCGCACGGCTGCTGCTTCTTGCGTCTCCAGTACCTTTCTAGGTCCTTCCTCTTCAGTTGGTGTCATCGGGTTAGCCTTTTTGCGCTTTTGTCCCATCTTTTAGGTTGGCCTAGAAGTTCCTAGTTGAATCTACTATTCTTGAAGGTTTTGAGAAGAAGATTATTTCTAGGAAGAAGACGTGTTAGTTAGAGATGAGGGTTGTTACTTTCTGTGTCCTTTTTAGATGGTATAAAAGTGTTTGTTGAAGCGTTTGTAGCATTTATATATTTAATTTTAATTATATTAATTAAAAAATTAGAATTTATTAATTTTAGAATTAACTAAAGTCTCTTTAATTAAGTAAAATACTTATTACTATATAGTTAGTCTAAGCTATAGAAGGTTATAGATCTAGTTATGATTATACCTTATATTGAGAAATCATTTTTATCTTATTATCAAAATATAAACTATAAATGCTAGTATGAGCAAATGGACAAGAAATTTAATGTCTCTCAACTATTAAAGATATAAAAGAAACAGACTACTTGTTATTAATATCTAGTTACCCTATATTTCTAAGATACAATAAATATAAAGCTGGTATATAGAAGAAAGATTGAAATTAGCAGTTAGAAGATAGAACAAATTAAATGAAGATTAAGTTTAAATATCTATTTAAGACATAGAACAGCAGCATAAATTAATAATTTCTAAAGAGTTATACAAATCTTTTATGACCAGTCAATTTACTCTTAATTAGAATAGCAAATAAAGAATAAGAGCAAAGTAAAATAGTATTAATAGCTAAGAAAACTTAAATTGGGAAGTGTTAAATTTATAATCTGAAAGAAGAGATTTTAGATTTAAAGAAATCGTATAAACTTTTAGTTAATTTAAAAATATTCAAATTGTAACTTCTGCATCTAATCTAAGCTATAAAAGCTTCTTTTATAATGCAAATTACTTTTAGCTTTATTAAACTAGTGAAATAAGTCTTTTAAGTTTTTCCAAATAATAATCTTTAAAACTCCTCATTCTAAAATAAAAATTTCTTCAGAAAGGTAAAATGAAAATAGAAGCCTTAAAGCGATTATTTTTATACCTGAGCATTGAAAGTTATTAAAGAAGCATTCGTGCTTTTAACAAAGAAATTCTTAAATCTTACGGAAAAAGATTAGAAGATATTGAAGATATAAGCCAAAAATAAAAATATTCTAATAAATAATTAATAAAAAGGATTATCTAACTTAAATTATTGATCTTTATAGAGTTTAAAGAAAGGCATCCGTTTATTGAAATATAATACTAATGAAATGTATAATTTTCAAAATTAAAATGCTTCTATTATTCTCTTAACATAATGCCTTTCTAATATTAATCTCAAATATTATCTTGCTTATATCAATTAAGTAATATGAACTATAATAATAATCAAGTAGATAACCTTAAAGCTTAATTATCTAAAATTAAAATTAGTTAAAAGATGCTTTATTATATAATTATTTTTTAATTAAATTATTGAATTAAATATAGGGCATAATCAAAAATCTATTCAGCTCAATTGACTCTTAGTAATATCTTTCAATTCCTCAGATGAGTCATTTTAAATTTCTTGAATATCGCTAAGAGATTTTTATTTTTCTACTTCCTTGCCTTTTATTCACTTTTTAAATGTTAAAAGCTTTCTTAAGAACTCTTTTGCAAAGCTTTGAACTTTGAAGACTGATTTTTTTATTTCTTTATTGAAGGAAATTTAAGACCTTCATTTTCCTTTTCGACTATATTTTAAGGAATTAACAAAGTAAGCTATTCTCATTATTAGCTTGCCAATATTTTTTGTCATAGTGATGATTCAGTCTCTTTCTTCGATTTGCACTATCAAAAGCATTATCTTAAGATTATTAGTTTTTTACTTCTGATACAGTTTGCTCTTCAAAAAACGAAAATTAATTTAATTTCTTACAAGCTGAACTACTCCTCTCTTTATATTTTCTTCTTTAGACTGTTTTAATATATTTTCTTTAAAATTTTTTTGTCTCATTTCTAAGAAAAGGATTTTAAAGCCTCCTTACCTATTTTAGTTTTTAAGCAGGTGTATTAAATGCGTTAAATGCAAGCTTTGACCTTTTTAAACTCCCTCATCTTCTTAATTAAAATCCTAAAATATCTAAACATTTTTCCTTTGATTTAAATTAGGCTCTCTTTATGATTTTTATAGTTAAAGGTCAGAATTTTCTTGTTCTTACTTTAAAATGGTATATTCTACTTCCTATTTTAGGTTTTATATATAAAAGTCCATTATTTGATCATTCTCATCATTTATACCTTACCGCTCTTCCATTCTAGTAGAAATTAAAATATTTCCATCCTTCTTTTGCCTCCTATTTTAAGAACCAGCGTTAGTTTTTCTTTATCCTGATATTACTTTTAACATTACTACTTTTTGCCTCTCTAGGTTCTTTATAAGTATTCTCTTTTATTTGCTTAACTAATTTTTATTTTATTCTTAGATAAAGTCAAACAATCTTACCTTTATGTTTACACAAGGACGTTAAATCGTCAGAACTTATGTGAAGCCATCATTATCATTTGGGAAATTACTAGGAACATCTGAGATAATCAATATAGAAGAAATGAGAGTTAGAATACAAAATAACTAAAGCAAAGCCGTATTTTAGAATCTATGATTCACTAAAAGAAACGTTTTATGAGAGAAGTCCGCAGAAGATAGTTAAGGTGGATACTAGAATGCTTCATTTCTCATAGTTATTTAAGGAGATGCTTATAAAAAGCTAATATCTTAACTATAGATTAAAACTTATTCCTAAGATTAGCATAACTGACAATGTTTACAGTTGTACTTCATTTATATAAAAAACGCTGAAACTAGTGAAATCGTAAGCTTTCTATAAATATGACAAACTCCCAGTATCAAGCTTCCTTTCTATACCCTATTTATAAGAATCCAAACTTGCTGTTTAGAGAAAAAAGTATGAAGCTTTAATTTTTGCTTTCGTAATAGATGAGTACTATAAGTGGAACCTTTGAACCTCATATAATAATCCCAGGTATTTCCACAAAATAAGCATATTTTTTATATTCCTTAGTCCAATATTAAATAGTCGTGTCTTAGGAAACAAATTACTCTTCATCTATATCGATACAAGAGAGCAGACAAAACAAACTCTTTTATTTTGGAGAACTAATCGTGAAGAAAATAACTGTGATAGTGGTGATATATTAGTTTCTCATGGGAGTCAAAGTTCTTTAACAAAGCAAACGATTAATCAAAACAAAGATGAAGCTGCTAATACAATAAAAGGTAAAAAAACCATAAGCACGAGTTTTATGTAGTATATATCTTCGTTTATCTTCTATCTGATTACATAAAGCAAACAAAACTAAAAATCGAACTAGTTATGCTTTCCACATTTTCTTAAAAGGCAAATATTTAAAGAAGCTCTTTAGACCAATTTAAATCAAAGCTAGAAGTTAGAACAGCTAGTTAAATATAATTTATAAAAATCTTGAAATAGATTGAATGATACTTCTCTAACTTTTTCGCTCTTTAAATAGCTGATTTTATTAAGAATCAGGATATTAATAGAGTTAAAGCGCACAAAATTACAAGAATTAATTCATTATCAATTTCATCAGGACACCTTGAGCATTTATTTTTACCTTTTCTTTCATACCCAACTAAGCAAGAATTACACGGATTTCCTATTTAGACTTCCTGACACTCCCCTTTCCAGTTGATTTATTTCCTTTATGGATCATCATATAAGTAACTTATGTTTGATATTTAAGTACCAAGTCATGATTCTTTTCTAAAGCATTCTATAAAATTAGCTGAAGTATAATTAGTTCGTCAATATCCTTATAAAGGAAGCATGTCTGCTCCTCAATAGCATATAGCCTCAAAAGGTCATTTTACATACAGTTTCATTAAGGTCTAAGGTATATTATTTGCTTCACAAATTTTACGTTTTCCTGACGATTCCTAATCTTCTCCTTATATACATCCTTATATACAATTTCTTAGTCTGATGTCAAATAAGTAGTGAAGAGCTTATATCAGAGATAGCATCGTTTATAACAATACCATTAGTAATTAAATTAAGTTTACTATGAGTTCCAGGAGCAGAAGCGACTATTAGTTAATCAACAGTGAAAATTCCATTAACTTTTACATACTTGCTGTTTATAATAGAAACCTATTGGTCTCCTGCATGTTAAATGGTCGTTTCAGATGTTTAATTATTTAGTACTATCTAACCTAATTTATCCTTCAAAAAATATATAGCTATTGATTCACTTGCTGACCTGACGCTAACTCTATTTCAGTTTTAAAAAAGTATTCTAGAATTATCTTTGCGGCTATAATAATTAATTACAGTCAATAGTTAAGCTATAAAAGCCTATACTTTGATTATTAGTAAATTGCATCTTAAAAGCTCTTGAAGCTAAATCTGGACCATATTTAGCAAAATTATACACGAAGAATTCGCAAATTTCTATTTCATTATAGTTAGGAATTAGTATTGGCTCAAAATTATCGTTTAATATACCTCCACTTTATCCCTTCCCAATCAAAGCTCTGTTATAGATGAAATAATTTGAATCAAACATAGGAATTTTCCCTTTATCAGCATATTTGAATTAAGCAGTTCCTCCTTAGAATTCAACTCAGTTTAATTAAAGCCAATTATTAGCAAAATATATACTAGTTTTCAAAATAAATAACTCCTGCATTTTCTGCATGATTTAAGCTAAAGTTTGAGTTATAGATGTATGTTAAGCTTTTACCATCTAACAACTAACTGATATAAACTGCACCTCCAATTTTTGCTTAGTTAAACTAAAAGTTGCATACCTCCTTTTTTTCCAAGTCTTCCAGAATGTTTAAAAAAATAAGTATAATTAAAATGTTATTTAGCACCTATTATCTGAGTAAATAGCTTTATTTCTATAATTTCCAAAGAAATAACTTATGCATTTTAATACCGAACCTGAAACTGAAGCTGCTCCGCCTATTTATGAAGAGCAGTTATCAGAATAACGCAAATATTTTTAATGATTTATTAACCTCCTTTTGTATTTGCCTTTGAGTCATTTTTATTTCTATTTATGGAACTCTAGAGTATATATTTTATAACTCAGAGATATTAAATAGATAATCAAGAGAGTTATAATACATAATCAATACCTGCTTACTCATAACTTGTGTATTATGATATTTTAAGAAGACTTTTGAACCTAATTATGCTAATTGATTGCCAAATCTTATTAAATGAAATTAAGATATATATTAAATATTAAACATATCTCATGCCTTTTTAGTGTAGACTTTTAATGATTTATGCATCAAGCATTATTATTACATTTTAAGTAACTTTTGTCTAATTTTAGCTATAAAAGATAATATAAAGGATATTAATGTAATTTTCTTAGACTTCACTTCTGATTATTCTAGACCTTCATTACTTCTATATATCTTTTTAGTTTAGCTTCTAATTATTCTCTTCATGAGTCAATCGCTTTTTTTATATTTAATCTCATGTTTTAGTTTAACTTTCTATTTCAGATAGTTTTCCTCAGACTTTACAAGGAATTGACTTTTAATATTTATTTACCTTTATAAGTTAAAAATTTACTAGATGTATAAAACTAAATGACTCTTACTGTTTTGAACTTTTATATCCCTCCTAACTATTTCAGGCTTTAATTGAGAAAGTAAGTAATTATAATAATTGAAAAATTAGATATGCCAATATGATCAGTGTACTTTCCCATATAAGTAGTAATTATTTTTTAGTCCAGTTTTAATGATGATTGCTAGAAGTAACTATAACCAGAATATAAGGAAATGTTAAACTATAAATCTTAAGCAAAAGGATATTTCATAAATAAGCCCAAATATTTAATATCTGTCAATATTCTTGCCTTTCTCCTGTAATGCATATTAAAGAAACTAAAGTAAAGATTTTTCTTTTTTAGTCTATTTGATAATGATTATATTATTTGGTTGCAAAACTAAGAAAATAGATTTAAAAAGAAGAATGACTAGTTTAAAGAAAGCATATCCCAACAATTTTATTTTGATAATATCTTTACTTTATTTGATTATCGATGCAAAGTTTCTTTATTAATCTCTTTGTATTAAAATCATTATTAGTGTTAAATGTAAAGCATATTAATATCTAAAGCTGTTAAGTATAATTTTATCATATCTATATATGCTTTATATTTATTATGTTTCAACCAATTTAAAAAATCCTTTAGTTTCTTATAGCAATAAATTAAAAACCTTAGGTAATTTATCCTATTAGCAAAAGTATTTTAAAGTCTTCCTTGGAATTAAAAGGAAACTAGTTAATAGCTTATTAGACTTAAAATTTAAGTTTATAAGATTTTTCATTCTAATATTTAGAAAGTTATAAGTAATTAATTTTATATGGAAAAGCCAATCTATTTTAGTTAATTGCCCACATTTAAATTTAGTAGTTTTTTTATCTGTTTGGCGCTCAATCTTATGACTAAAGGGATTTCTTTTTAGATTCCTTTTATAAGCAAATCTTTAAATCTTCTTACACTTAAATAATTTTATCTATCTTAAGATAAAACGATGATATAATCAGCTTAAAATATAGAATAAAAGTTTATTTAGTCTAATGAAGTCTTCATTTATTTAAACATTAATACATTTCTATAACTCTTCTAGTTAACACTACTAATTAAGTGTATGCAAATCTAGTCGAAAACTCTAGAATAAAGAAATGAATGCTTATACTATTTTTCTATACCCCCTTATTTGCAATTTCGTTTTTGAAACTAATTTTGTTTTGCATAGATTCTAAATTATAGGATTAGAGTTTAATATCCTTGCTATTTATCTTTTGGTATTTTTATTTTGTTTCTTATTAATTCTAAGTTATTTAAATAAAGTGCTAAGACATATAGGAATAGATTTTGCTAGTTTTCTGAAACTATAGATCATTATAAAACTAATTAATTAATAATTACTTAGTAAATTTATATTTAAAGATAGTTAGTACTTGTCTTTATCATTACGCTTACTATATAAAGAAGGTATTTAACTAGATTTTCCTCAGCTTATAGATTCTTAGATTGATTTTATCTTATAAAATAGAAGTTTAGAATTGGATGTATAAAAGAGAAGCTAGGGGTTTTATTTACAAGCCAATAGATATTTTAAATTTGGCTGTAATTAGTATACTTTGATTTCCTTTTGCTCTATTGATATATGTAACTTTATTTTAGCTAAGCTGAATAATTTCTCTCTTCTTATTATAATTAAATAATTTAGCCTTAATTTATTTATTTTAAACGCTTTTATTATTAATAAATAGAAGGATTCTAAACACTCTGATTAAAGTACTTATAATAAACAATAAAGGATTTAGATGCTTTGCTTTTATAGTTGAATAGATGACTGATGGTAGTTTGCTATTGCTTGTAAAATATAGAGTTAGAATTGTGTATAGTTAGAGAAATTTGCACTATACTTAAGAGCTGCTTTAACTTTATAGCACAGATTAAAATGAAATAGTATATTACCATCACCAAAGTAAATTAAGCTTTATCCTTTTTTACTAGTAAAGGTTACTAAAAGCTAATCTTAGTTCATATGCTTATAACATTTCTTAAAGCTCAAAGTGGTTCTTCCTCTATGTAATATAATATATCTCTATAATCAACTACTAAACATAATTCTTTAACTAATACCTTTCAAATCAATGATCATTAGGTCTTATAATTTATTTATTTTACCTAGAAAATATTTAGTTAAAAGATGTGTAAAGTGAGCTGACTTTAAATGCCTTTAGAATAGAACTAATTTAGTTTACCTTATTTCCCTAATTTTCCACAAGGAATCACCATTTTATATTAGTTTGCTATTTCCTACTATGATTCTTATTCCTCTATTCAAATCAAATAACCAACTAATTTTTCTTTTTACAGTCTCTAGTTTAATTATTTTAATCTTTAGTACTAGGTTATATTTACAATCTACTTAAGCCAATAAAGGTTTAATTAAGTGTTCCTTATATTATAACCTAAAAGCACAAAAAAGTGCTATAATAGGCTTTTTTATCAAATAAGAATGAGTTATTCAATCTTACTCTTGACTGCTATAAATAGAAGCTAGAGATTTTACTAATACTTTACTATAATTGCTAAAAACAGCTAAGTATTTTGTTCCTATTTAAAGGATAAACCAATAAACAAGCAAATTTCAAATAATAGTAGACTTTAATTGATAAAGTAACCTTTATAAGTTTTAATATTCAAGTTTGCTCTCAATGCAAAAATCTAGAAATACCATAATTTTTACTTTAGTGATATGAAAGATTTAAGTTTAGCGTTTTTGGAAAATTAAGCAATTTTGAAAAAGTAAAATATCTTGGTTAAAGATAAAGCAGGTTCGTTTCCATTAGAATATTGCTTGAATTTGAAATTAAATTAATATGAAATAGAAAGTCTAATCTAAGCTATAATTATCTGCATATTATATTTGCATCTAAAAGAAATGCATATCGTATAATTAGCTATAAATACAATAGCCATACTTAAATTCAATTAATCAGGCTTTAAATTTAGCAGATTGATTGATAGATAAATCATCATATAATAGTATAAATTTTAGCAATTTTTGGGAAGTTTTATTCCGCTCCTAAGTTTTTTTCAACTTTGTATGAAATTTGGTATAAATAGAAGATAAGTTAATTAAATTAAGCATGTGTGGCCGAGCGGTCCAAGGCGCTAGACTCAAGTTCTAGTGGGAGAAATCCCGCGTGAGTTCAAATCTCACCGCATGCATTTTACCATATTATCTTATTATCATATTTTTTATCTTCTAAAAGTTATTTAAATGAATTTTTTAAGGAGTGTTATCAAATAATTACTTAAGCCTATTTTACTTTAAAGCCCTTTTTTATCTTCTTAAGTATTTTTATTTGGATGTTGTAAGATTTTAGAAAAAATCTTTGAATTGGATATGGTATTTATATTTCGTACTATTTTATTAAAAAATCTATAAAATATTAACAATAAAACGAGATAAATTCCTCTAACTGCTTTAGAATATTTTTCTAACTTAAATTTTTTAGAAATTAATTCTTTAGTATAATTAAAAAAAATGGAAAATTGCGCGGTAAAAACGGAATAGTCGATTCGCCTTTCTAGAAACTAAAATAGAAAAGCCAAAAGAAAGGCGGGCAAAGAAAAATTAAAAGTAGATGACTACATCAGATTATAGTTCTTCTTCCAAAGGTAAAATGATGGTTGGAATGTAATAAGTAGAAGAATAAAAAAATGACCCATATTAAAAACTCTAAAATTAAGTCGAACAAATGAAAAAATAAATTTCCTCATACGAAGAAACCATATATAGCCAAAGCATATAAATAAGAGAACTTATGAGTAATATTGATTTTCAGGATAATGAATTAACAATCTTAAGAAAATAACTAATATAAAATCAATTAATAACAGAAGAATAATTATATAGATAATCTTAATCAAACTTACCCAATAATCAAATAATGGAATTAGAAAAAACTCCAACTTAAATAAAAAAAGAAGAAATCTCATAAATCGAAATTTAAGATCAGAATATAATAAAAAGATTAGAAAAGATAGAAAACAAGATATTTATAAAAAATTAATCAAGATAAGAACTTAAACAATGTTAATACTTCAAATCAAGATTTCATTTATTAAGGAAATGCATAACCTGAAAAAAACTGAACGAAAAAGAACAAAACAGAATATGAACTTAAATTAACAAATTTTGAATTACATTAAATGGAATTTATAAGAGAAAAATATTTGCTGGATAGACTGATAATCAATAGTGGTTACCTACCACTTAATCAAGAAGGTCGTGGTATCCATCCTCGTTAAGAAAATGGCAGCAAGTACCTGGTTGAAATCCCAGAGAATGTTAAACTCTTTTTTACATTTAGTTTATAATTAATTAATTAATTAATTAAGATAGATAATAAAATTAAAATTTTCTATTTAAAGTTTTATTATATTAATCTTTATATTTTTCTTAATTATCAATTATTTAACTTTAATTTTATTTATATAGATTTTACTTAATTTTATTGAAATTAAAATATGTTTGAATGTTTAATCTTGCTAACATAATAATCTAAGTCTTGTTTAACTTAAATAGTTTCTAAATATTAATAGGGTTATAGTATGATTTTATAATGTAAATAATGAATATTTTTATTTTAATAATTAATTAATTTTTTATGCTTTTTAATTAATCTAAAATACTTATAATAGCAAAATGGAAATATTAAAGTTATTTTTATACTATTTAATATGCTAGCCTAAGCATTTTGCTGTTATGCATAATTTTTTGTTAATAATTGTATTTGTTTAATTACTCTAGCTAATATTTGGTTTGTTTAATGATGGTATACTAATTTAATAATGAATAATTAGATTAAATAAAGATAATTTTTAATTTAATGAATTAATTGGTTATTAATTTAAATTAACTAAGTATATAAAGTTTTAATTGGTATCTAATTTAAGTTAAACTTAAATAATATGGCTTATAAAGTATTTTATCATTTAACTTTTACTTATTTCTATATTATTATTTTCTTTTATTTTTCTTTTTGGTATTATTTTATTAATATTATAAAATATAGTTTTGAAATACTAATATAAACTAAAGATGCCATTAATATTTATAATTTAAAGAAATATTTAAGTTAAAATACGATAATTTAAAAGTTCAAATAATATTTCTGGTTTAAAGAACAAATTATTTAGTACATTTTTTAAATAAAACTATTAGTTTAGTATACTTCTTAAAAGATAAAAGCAAGCTATTTTATTTTAAATAGTTAATAGGTTTAATTTAATAAATACAACATATCTATTTAAATACAAAGCTATTTTAATTAATTTTTAATTAATTTAATTATTAAATTACATAATAATTAGATATGAGCAATATATATTATATAATATATTTATAATATCATTTTTAATTATTAATTTTAATAGATTCAATATTTCTTATGCTATTTTAATAAACATATTTATTAAATTAATATTTACTATCTAGAGAATATTATTTTGCTACTTTTCATTTATTTAAATATTACTATATTTTTAATAGAAATTTCGTTATTTTTAAATTGCTAAATAATATTCAAATTATTTAATTATAATTAATTATACTTTATTTTTATTATTTTATTTTGCTGATTAGTATATTTAAAACCTAAATATACAAATATTTGCATGTTTCTTAATATTAAATTATAAAGAAACTATTTATAGACTATATTCTAATTCATTAGAGATTTAGTTATTATTATCTTATCATTTTCTATATCTATTTTACTTGTAACTTTTGCAATTCCAAATCTTCTATTACTTATTTAAGTTTCATTTTTTTAATTAAATATTAAGATATAATCGAATTTGAATATACTCTAAAAATCTTTTTTAATATTATAATTTTTAATTTTTATTGAACATATTAATATTAAATATAATGAAGTATTTAATTTATAGCTTTTTCCTTTTAACATTTATTTATCATCAAATTATTTTATAAAATTATATCTTAAATTATTTACGTTAATATCAATTTAATCTTCATTCTTTTTTAATATTAATCATATATTTCTTCCTTGTATATTTAAATTTTAATAATGTCAGCAAATTTGATTTAAATAAGATTGAAATTTAATAATATTATAAAATATTTAATTACTTAATATTTTACTATTCTTAATATATTTTGCTTATAAATTTAAATTTATATATTTTATTTATTTACCAAATTTATATTATAACTACATAAACTATTATTTTAATATTAGCAAGCTTTTTAATTAGATGGAGATTAGTTTAATTAATTTAATTTTAATTAGTTACTTTTAGTTAATTAATTTCAACTAATTTCAACTAATTTCAACTATAAAAGTTTTTGGAACGGAAACTCCTTTCCGATTACACGACTCGACGCTCTCTTTTTATGGAATAACGGGGATATCCTGTTGTGCTCCAGGCACAGCTGCTAGGGAGCTCCATCGCTACGAGCAGCCAGGCTTCAAGCCCCTACCAAGAATGGATAATCTCAAAGACAGTGTTCCCTTCAGAAAATGACTCTGACCAGGGACTTTCTCAGCGACAGGAAAGTAACTTGTTCCTAGCCATAAACCAGAAAGTGTTGTCACGAAGGTAATTCTCAGCTCCCACCATCTTTTCAATTATCTAATTACTTTTAATATTAAAGTTTATTTATTTACCTTATTTTTTCTATTTATATGCTTTTAGTTTACTAAGTTTATTTAATTTATATCATTTAAATATTTTATTATTCTTAATCTATTTATATTTTTTATTTTTCCCTTGTTTAAGCTTTTAGATTGGTTTTTGGAGAGAAATATCTTAGTTTTTTAAGATTAATTATAGTGTTGAGTGCTAATTAAATAAATTTAATAAAAATAAAAATTGAAAAACATTAAAACAAAAATAAAAAAAGGCTACTTGAAAACATCTTTGATAGAAATAATTTAATATTAAATAAAATGATAAATATCTTTATATCATTTTAGATATTTAATAAAGTTAGTAGAAATAAACTAAGAATAAGATAAATAACTATTTAAAACTAAAAAATTTAAAAATAACTAGGCTACTCAAAAATCTATTTTTATTTTAAATTTTTGTATCAATCATTTATAAAAAAATAGTCAATCTTTACAAGTTAAAGCCTTGAAAAAAAAATGTAAGAGATTTCTAATCACTAAATTAAATTAAAAAAAGAAAAATATATCTTTAAGATTAAACTATCTAGCTAGTTTTAATAATTTTTTGTTTAATGAAAATTGTTATTTTTATATTAAACATCTTTATAGAACTGTTTATATAAAATTAATAAACCGCTATCATAATAACATTCTTCAAAAGAGTTAATTTAATTTTATAATTAAGCTTTTTCCACATTTATGTATAATTATTTTTAATTATTTGCTGATTAAACTATTTCTCCTAATTTATGTTTTACTTAATTATAAAATTCTACTACTTTTAAATTTTAGAAAATAACTTTAAAAGTTATTTTAGATTTTATCAATAAATATTATGTATTCTAATCTTGAAGGAAATTAGTTAACAGTAGTACAGCTTACTATATTAACTAATCAATCATTTTGTCTTTTAAAATTATCTTCACCTTTTTATTGATAAAAATCAAAAATTATTAAATTTAGAGAAGTAAAGAAAATAAATTATTTAATAGTATAGCTAATTTAATAAAAATTAATTAAAATACTAAAGTCTAAAATTATATAAGATTAAGATCATAATTAATTCTTTTTTAATATTTACTTTCAAAATAGTAAATAATATCTATTCAAGTTTATATAGAAGATTAGTAAAAATATTTATCATACTATCTATAGCATAGAATATCTATATCAACTATTAAAAATAGTTAAAAATAGTTAAATCAAAAATAAAGTTGTAATCAGCAATTAAAGTCTTAATCTAAAGCTAATTATCTAAGAATAATTTACTTGGAGGCAACTAAATATCTTAAATAAATTTATAGAAATTAAATTGTTTTTTATGGAAGAAACTAATTAACTAAAATATAAAAAACAAAAGGAAATTAAAAAATTTATTTTGCAAAGATAAAATTAGATAAAAAGCAATTATAGGTTAAGCAAAATTAATTTAATAAATATTTGTTTAAGATTTCAAATAAGAAGAATATTCAATGAGTAATGATAATCTAATAATAATTTTTTGCTAATGCTTAGTTAAATTAAAATTTTTAATTCTAAAAATCTATTTACTATAGATAAAAATATAAATTTAGTTAAATCAAAAATATTTAAAAAAATAAGAAAATATTTAAAGTATATTAAGAAAAAAGAAGTTAGTTACATAATATAAATATAGAAAATTATTTTTAAAACAATTAACAGAAAATAAAAATTGAAAGATTAAAATAAGGAAATAAAGGAATTTATCTATTTTCAGCCAAATGATAACATTTAAGCTATGTAAAATAATTCAGATATCTAAAGTCGATAGAAAGCAGCAAAGAAATTCTATTTACATAGAGTTAGATAAATTTTAACTTTAAAGCTAGTTAGTATATTAATTAATGCTGATCTAAAGTCTAAGCAAACTTAATACTAAAAGTTTGTAACGAGCTATGATATATAGCTTGATAAAAAACTAGGAACTTGAAGGTACTATAAAGAAGAAGAAAGAGTAGGTAACAAATTAACTATAGCTATTTTTAATTAAAACAGTCAAAATGAAGAATTAGGTTAATAGTAAGAATAGGGTTAAAAATCTCATATTCATAATTAAAGGTCGCTAAATTACAGAAAATATTTAAGGTAAATTCATCATCTAGTTATTAAAAACAACTAAGCAAGAGATATAATTAATAAATTACTATAAAATCTATTTTAATTAAAATTAGCATGCTTAGCCTTTCTTTAAAATAAATTTGTCGTAATTTAAGAAGAAAATTTAATATAGCTATCCTAGCAATATGAGATGGATAGGGAGAAATAAGATCTATTAATTACACTTTGTAAAAGAGTAACTTGTGATAGACTAAAGAGAGATGAGTTCTTTAAAACATTTCCTAATTTCTTTCACCTTCATAAGATATAGTTGAATATTTAAAAGGATAAACAATAACCAGATCAATAACCTTAAATTCAAAGAGCAAGAATTGAGTAGAGGAATGGTTAGCTTGAAAATAATATGTCTAACTATCTAAGCTTTAAGTCTAAATTTGTTAAGGAATTCCACTATTGAGACTTCTTAGAAAGAAAAATAAATTTTCGAAGACTATAGCTTAAGATAAAATGAAGTCTAAATAAGAATAAATGACAAGTAAAAAGCCCTTCAAGTGAAAATAGAGCTTTTGACTGATGAAAAATAAATCTTTAGAAAAAGTAATTTTAATCGAAAGAACTAGAATGTTTCTAATAGATTATTCAACCATATCTAAGATAAAAATAAAGTATTAAAAGGTATTCAGAAAAGAGATACTAATAAAATCTAAATGCTAGCGAATTTTAAAAAAGTACTTGCCCATAAAAGCAGATATCCAAGTTCAATGAAAGGTATCTTTTTAAGTCAATTAAGATAAGCTTTTTATAAAATCGGATTGTTGGGGAATAATAGAAGGTTTTTCAAGTTTTGATATATGAGACCTTTAAATAAAAATAAGCTAATATGACATTATAATCATTTTCTAAGGAATATAGTTTCTTAAGTAACTACTACATTAGGAAAAATAGGAAAATAAACTATGCATTTTTAATAGGACGCATTTGCAAAACTAGTCAATTTAGAGTTAACTTGATATTAATCCAAAACGAACATAACCATCTTAAAAATTTAAAAAATTGAGCAAGAAGTTTAGAGGATCTTTTTAAGACTCTGAAACTGAGGAAAAGATAAATCAGTACTCGTAGAATAGAAAGGATGAAATACACAAGTAGACGAAATCAATTAGCATCTCAAAACATAAAAAAATAAAAGTTAGTATAAACCATCTAGGACTAAATCTTTTATTTAATTTCATTTAAGAGCATTTCTTAAAAGATCTTTTAAAACAGAATTCCACTTATAGAATTTTTGACATTACAAGAAGTTCCGAGTGGTCTTTATTAGTTAAAAAAGACTTGTAATATTTAGAACGCTAAATAAATGTAAATAAAGCTTTTTAATTGCTAGAAAAATGCGATTCTAAGCTTTAACAATGAATTTGGAGAGAAGAATAAATTCTAAAAAGCAACACGCAGAAATTATGGGTAGAACTCTGAATTATATATTAATAATACGCTACTCTGATATTAAACTGAATATTGAATCAAGTGCTTACTTAAATTATTTCAAAAACTGATTAATGAAGCTGAAAATAATAGAGATATATGATTAAAAAATTTCCAGAAAATTAGTTCTTTCTAGCCGTAAAAGAGGAGTGATAATATGCCAGCCAATCATACAAATTTTTCAAGTGCAAATTATAGAAACTTCTCCCTATTCTAAAGCAGAAAGGGTAACCTTTAATAATATTAGCAAAGCTTTCTAAAACCCTTAGAAGAAGAGCTAGTTTTCCTCAAAATTTATTTTACAAATAGAAAGAAAATTTTCAGGGAAATAAATAGATTATTTTAGGATTACAATAGCATTTTTTGATCATACTACTAAATAATGTAACCTAATGCATTCTCTCCTTAAGGTAACATGAAGCAAATCACAGTAATTCAAAATAAAACTTTTATAAGTCAAAGTCTTACAATAGCGAAACAATTGAAGAATTAAGGAAAAACAAACCTACTTAGAAAGAACATTTAAAATAATCCTCTACAAGTATCATCAACTTATCCTTAGTAGGAACTAACTAATCATAAGCAAGAAAAAGAGATTTACTAAAAGAATGCCATCAGAATAAGAGAATCCGTAATTACTCTTTAGAAAGTCAGGATAACTGTAAAAGCTAATCTTGGCGATCTTTAATAGCAAGCGTAAAGCATTCAGCCTTTGAATAATTATTTTAGAAGCATAAATTATTCGTTTTAATATAATTAGCATAAAAATTATGTTACAATCTAATAAATTTATTTTATAAACTTTTATGTTAATAACTTTATTTTATAATGATACTAAATATTAGTTTAAAGTAATTTAATTAAATGTTTCTTTTTTTTATCTATAAAAACAACTAAATACAAGCATAAAATACTATATATGAGTTTACTAGTTAAATAATTTGATTTAAGATATTCTATAGTAAATAAACGAATTGCTCTTATCATATTTTCTAGTTATATCCATACAAATTATTTAATATTTTCCAATTATATTTATTTAATTTTATAAAATGTATATACATTTTTAAATATATTAAAAATGCTTATGTGCTTATTAATTTTAAACTTATCAATTTTAATTTTTTTACCATTATATTAACTTTACTTGAAATCTATTTTATTCTGTTTATTTTCATTTACTATTCATTTTTATGATAATTTCTTTATTGATTGCTCTATTTTTTTACATAATAAGCATTTGTAAAATTTGTAATTTCAAAATTTATCCCAAAAAGCATTTAACTTCCTTTTTTTATTTTAATCTTTTATTATTATTCAAAATTCTTGATGTTATCAAAATATAATAATTACATTTAAATTTCTTGATATTATTAAATATTGATATATGCAATTAATATTTGCTGATCCAATTAAAATAATTCTACTTTAACAACTAACATTTCTTATTTCAGTATTCCTGAAATTTCTTCAAATCGTTTATCATATAAATGATCAATAAAACTGAAAAACTTAAATTATTTAACCGTCTTTACTTTACTTACTATAATTTTTGTCTTTTATGGTTTGTTTATAAATTTATTTTTATTTTTAATTAAATCGATTATATTTATGCATTATTATTATAAATAATAAAAAAGTTTGTACTTTTCAAGGATTTTCATTCCTTTCTGGAAAAAACCGTAAGGTTTTTTTTTTTTTTAATATTAAAAAACTTTAAAAATTCAGTTTTTATCCGAACTCTGTGATTCGAATAATAATGCTTTCTTGATTTAATATTGTCTTCCTTTTAGTAATCAATCATTTTCTATATCCCTTTCCTTCGCTAAGATATATTTTGTTATAATAAGAAATTATATTTTTGGTAGTTTGAAAAAGTTTGTTATATATACTTTATCTATGTAAAAGAAAATAGATAGGATAAGTAACCAAATATACATACTGATGATTTAAATATTAAAGCAAAAAAATGTAGTTTATAGTAAATCTAAGTTATAGTTATATATTTTAAAGCTTTATTAATTTTTATATTATCATAAACTATTATATTTTATTTTTGTTTATAATTCTATAATACTATTTCGTAATAATAGCTATAATATCTTATAAGGCTTTCTTCTCAATTATCCTTAAGAATACAAATAAAAGTATCAACTACCATATCCTCAGCTAAATGAGTTATTTAGATTATATATATTAAAACATTAACTAATAGAATCTTGATTTTTATGACTTATAATGGTTTATGAAATTTCCTAATCAATATTAAATTCTCATTAATTAGAAAAAGTAAATTAATAAATTAAGCAATCAAATGTGTTTATTTAGAGATATTATAACTAAGTATAGGAACTAAGAAAATAATTACTATCCAGATACATATTTATATAATTTTTAACTTTTAACCTTAAAAAGTTACTTAGGATATTAAAAGAAATTCAAAATAGTTAAGCATCTAATTCTGATGAATCAAAGGAGAATTATTGAAATATGGAGGAGATTATATTAATATAGTTTTTAACTATTTTTTAAATAATATACTTAGATTTGAACGAAATTATGATTAATTTAATACCTCAATCATAATTCAAATGTTTAAGAAGGAAGTAAAAACGATTGAAAAAATTGAAGTTTTAGTTAGAAAAATTGACTAAGAAGAAAGTGGTAAGAGAAGTTGAGGAAAGAAGAGTAATGCTATGTACATTTCAAAATTAATGTCTTTAATTTGAAGAAATCATTCTAGCATTTAAAGATACCAAAAATCTTTTTGATTGCAACTAAGTATTTTAAATATTTAATTTTTAATTGTTTTAAAATTTGAAAATTTCCGATTAGAAAAATGCTTTTTTTGTATCTTACCTTTAAATATTTTAATTATTTAATTTTTTATTTTAACTAAAGATAAATAATAAATTAAATAAGAAAAATAGAAAATTAATATTTTATTTTATACATAAAATTATAGGGAAATAATAAGTTACTAAGTATAAAACTATAAACTAGCAATAAATATTAATTATTTCTCTTGTTATTATTATCATAATTAGAATTTATAATTATTTTAAAAAGTAGAAATACTATAAATTAAAAATATTAACTTTAAACATTTTAGATATGAACAAAGTTTTAATATATAAAAATAAAAAATAGCTTATTTAATAGTCAGCAAAACTTAATTGCTATATAAATAGTATTATTTATATGATTAATTTATAAAAAAGAAATTAAATTACCAAATTTTAAGATTTAGCTTAATTTAATTTCAAGGTTCTTTTAATAATTTTGATCAGACACTTATAAGTAAATGTATCTAAAATATAATTAAATTTTGAATTTATAATTATTAAAAATAATTAGTTAAATTGTAAAATAGATGCATATATAGGTATTTGTAAATTTTAATGACTAGTAATGCTTTATTTATTATTATTATCTTAAAATTTATATTATTTATTAATTAAAAATAATAGACTAGATTAACTTTAATTTAGATAGTAAAATTATTTATTTTACTTTTTAAATTAAAATATTTTGATTATTTTAAGCAAATATTCAGCATTATTTTATTTACTTTTTAAGTATTTTTTTAGTTTAATTGCTTTAATAAATTAAAATTATTAAATCTTAGTCTGTTTTAATACAATAACCAAAATATCACATAAGGATACTTCTTTCTTTTATTCTTCACAAATTTTATTTGTTTTAAGAATATTATTCTCGGAAACTTTTATATATTATCACGAGTTATGCCTCCCTAAATTTCAGAAAAGTTCTAAAAGAACTCCAGCAAATATTGCCATATAATTAAGTAAGCTTAACTACAATTATCAAATTTATAATGATATTATTATAATATTAACTTTCTAATTAAAATAGTTAAATTCCAAGTTCTTCTTATATTAAATAATTCTATTAACTGGATTATACTAAATTATTATTTACTTTTTAAAATTTTAATAAATATATATTTACCTTATTAATCTATTTTAGACAAAAAGATTATTGTTTTCTTCAAATATTTCTTATTTATATATTTATTTGGATAATAACTAATAAACATTTTTATTTTTAAAACATCAAAAATTTTAAAATTTTCCTTCAAATGTTAAAAACATTATAATATCTTAATGTACTACCTTATATAAAATTATATCTTTTGATATAAGAATTTAATGAATAAGATTCTTAAGATAAAAATAAAGAATAATAATACAATAAAATAATATTGATAATTATTTGTATTATTCATTTTAAATACTCATTATTTTAATCTTTTTCTATTATATTTTTCTGTTTATTCTTTTACTATAGGAACATTTTCTAATTTTTAGATACTAAAATCTCTCAATTTTCGATAAATTATTGTTTCTAATTGGGATTAAAATTTATTTGATTACTATTTCTTACATTTGTCAGTATTTTGCTTCTGTTAAATTACTTAGGTATTTTTATTTAGATTATTATGCTTTTCTTTTGCTTTTTATTTTAATATTTTCACAATTAGTAAAGATAAGGCTTATAAGATTTATTATAATTTAGAAAATTCCTAATTTTGACATTCATGTAGAGCAAAAGCTCTCTAATGCGTAATATTATCTCTCTTTGCTTAAGTAAATAATTTGACAAAAGAGTTTGATAATTCTTCATAATGTTTTGACTATTTTATAAACAAAATGTATTTTTGTATAGCAATTAATTAAATTACTAATAATTAGTATTAATATCCAGCATTGCTTAAGCAAGTTGCAAGAAATATTAAAACTATCCAAGAATAGTATTTTAATTATAACTTCTTGCTTGTGCATCCTGTAATTTTGATACTTTAAAGAGTAAACGTCATTAAGGTTATTTATAAACTTAAATAAATAATTAAGTTAAGTAAGATTAATTAAATATGCTTATCTTATAATAAAGAATGCTATATTTTTATATAATTAAAAAAGATAAAATAAAAAGGTAATACTTCATAGTTACGATAAATAAGAGTAAACTGTGTTTTATCTTATTCATATGATTGGAAAAATAGCGAAAAATTAGACAAATAATAGTAACTCTACTTCCTTAAATATAATAATAAAATAAATTAAATCAAAACTATATATAAAACATAAGAAATTAGCTCTCTAGCAAATAAATTTTGAACTTTAAGTAAAGCTAGTGGTAAATAAAATTAAAGATTAATAAATTAAACAGGAAGATTAAAAAAGATTTTCGATAATTTAACTAAAAATCAAAAACAATATCTTAGGAGTATTAAAGGTATTTTCTAAGATCCAATAGTACAGAAAAACATATATTTGCAAGATAAGAAAGTTGTAAAATAAGGAGAAAAACTCAAGAGAAAAGTTTTATTTTATAAATTTGTGAATTTTTTCAATTTAATAGCAAATGTTTAGTAATTAAATTAGTAATTTTTAATTTATATTAAAAATCAATTGAATTAAAGATGGAAAGAAGATTGACACTAAATTTAATAAAAAGCTCATCAAAATAGAAGAAAATTATTCTAAATTCAATGAAAGAAGCGAATTATAACTGTTTCTAAGAATTGCAATAAAGATCAGATAATTTTTCAGCAATAATTAATAAAATAAAAAAATAAAAAGTAAATAAATAATAAAGAAGTTGCAAAAATTTTCAATTTAAACAGATTACAAAATAAAAGGGGTGATAGATTGCAAATAGAGGAATAAAAATTGAAAATAAAAAATGTAAAAATGTTGTTTTTCATAAGTCACAAAACCATCAAATTAATAGGTAGCAAATTTTTTTGCACTTAAAAAAAACGTAAAAGAGGATAGAAAAAAATAATAAAATTATGAATAATATTAAAGAACTGTAAAGAGATAATCAAAAAATGCTTGACTGTAAATAATTAGGACAATTTTAAAGAGAAAAATATATAATCCTCAAAAATAGACTATAATCAACAAGTTAACTAAGCAAGATTAAAAGCAAAAATCTCTAATTTTTCTAATCTATGGAAATCTCTTGAATGAGATTACTAAACATTAATTTATTTTTATTATCATTATTTAACAAATAGGAGGAATTTTTTACTATAAAATAAAAAATAAATTAAAAAAGAAAATGTTTGCAAATTTTTTTTGAATAGTAACAATAATTATTTATCGCTTTAAAGATTACAAAATATCAATTTCTTCAATTTCATATTTAATTTAAATATGAGCTAAAAAAGCACCTTAGTTCATAATTCTCAAAAGTTTATGATAGTAATCCCTTAAATAAGAACAGTGTATCCATTTAAAGATATAATAAAATGTCTCATATTATTTACGTATATTTAGGGATAATTAATAGGAAAATGACAATCTTGAATTATAAGTAAAAAATTCTATGATCAGACTCAAAGTTATATCTAATGATATTTTATTAAAATAATAATAATGAAATTGTAGTTTGAATGAATGATAGCATTATAACATAAACTTTTCGCTAATTTTTACTATTTAAATTAAACTTTTTTAAATTTATTCATAATCATTATTCAATCAAAAATAAATGATATTCTTTACTTATTTAATTTTGAAGTATTGTAATACTTTATTTATTTTACTTATGGATTTTAATATCTTCTGTGGTTTTAAGCATTAGGGATAATTTAAGTTTTATTTATTTCTTAATTATTTTATATTAGTTTTTGAGCTTTATTTTTTATGTAACTTATATGAGATAAGTTTTAATTTGTTTTTAAATGCTAATCAAGTATTACTTAAATAAGCTTCATTCATTTTTCCTTCACAAATTTTATTTGTTTTGGAATATCTTTTCTAGGAAATTTTCTATATATCTCGACTTGCGATACTTTCCTAATTTAAATTAAAAAGTTCTCAAAGTGCTTTAATTATAATTTCGAGAAAATGAAGTCTACTTGCAATATAACGTTTACATTTAAATATTATTTATTATAATATTAATTAATTAATTTAAAATCCTCAATAACAAGCTTTTTATTTATAATAGTAACTCTAAAATTTGAATGCCATAAACAATTTTTATGTTTCTTTAAAAGAAAAGCATATATATGTATTATATATATGTAATCAATTTTAAATTAAAAAATATCAATATTATCATAAAATATTTATATCTAAATACTAATTTTAATAATAATAATATTGAAATTTCACTGTTTTGAAGAGCATCAAAAAATTAAAGTTTTTACTTCCAAAAAGTAAAAACTTATTTTATCCAGCACTAGAAATGATATAGTGTAATATAAATATTAAATGAAAAAGAATCTTAAAATAAATCTATATAGCAATAATAGAAAATAATATAGATATTACATTTTATTAATTATTATATAATTAAAGATACTAATTACTTTCATTTTTATATATTATATTTATGTTTATTCTTTTACTATAATAACATTTTCTATTATATTCATATTTATCTAAATATTGCTTAATTTATTTAGATTTATAAACATTTTAAAATATTTACAAACTTAATGAAAAAGCAGTAAATGATGGATTAGTTATTAAATAGATAATTATTTTAAGTTTAACTTAATAATAATTTCTAAATATAAAAATGATGCTACTCTGCTTAAAAAGAATAATTAGATCACTAGCAAATTAATATTAAAATATAATTAATTAAATTTAATTAATATATTTTATACAAACTTATTTTTATTATACCTAAATAATATACAAAATCTATATTTTTATGTTTACACTAGCTAAATTTTTATGGATCAAAATCTACCAAAAATATAGAAATCCTTAAATATCACTTATTTTAAGAACCAAACTTTATATCTAAATTAAGAAGTTCATTAAATTAAAATTGCATGGATTTAGCGATTAAAAGCTTATATTTTGATAAATATATACTATAAATAATGCAGCTAAGTAATAAAAGTATTAAGATTAAGCTTAAGAACTGTTTAAAATACTCATCTAAAAATCTATTCTTATTTAGGTGTTTAAGACCATATCTAAATAGCTTTGAACTTAAATTATAACGTTCAGACAAAAGATTTCGAAAATTTTTTAAGGTCTAAGATTTTAGTTCAAAAGTTATTTGAAAAATAAAGTATCAATACTTATGCTTATAAAAACCTAAAATTGATTAATATTTACATATAATAAATGTTAAAGGAGTATTTAAAAGAATATCAGTCTAAGACAAATAATACATTTATTATTTATAAAAATAATTAAAAAAGTTTTCAGAAAAAAAATAAAGAATAAGTATTTTTACAGAAAGAAATAAAGTATAATTTTTAAGATAGATATAGAAAAGTTTATAATTAAAAAAAGGATAAAAATAATTATCTATAGGGTTAATTTAACTTCCAATAATAATTAAAAAATTATTAATTAGTAACTAAGTTATTTATTTATAAAAATTTAGTTATCTAATATGAATAATTCACTATTAGATTATTGAAACCCAAATTTATTTATTTTCCATAGCTAAATTTTTAGTATCATCTTTCAATTATTAAATATTATTACAAATTATAGCTTATAATTTCCAATAAGCTTTATTAATTTTTGCGGTTCTTTTATAATACTAATACAGATTTATAAAGAATCTTTCTTTATTTTATTTGACGATAGTTCAATAGTAGAAGTTTTTCTCATAATATTATAGTTCTTAAATATATAAAATATGAATAAAGTACAATAAAAATACTAATAACTAGAAAAATATACATATAAGCAATGGATAAATATTAATATAGCAAAGATAAACTAACTAATAAATCTTTAAAAATGGGATATTTATGTGATTGATAGAATTTATATATAAAATTAATAAAAAGTGGTAATTTTAATAAAAATAATTACTTAACTAAGAAATAATTTACATTTATAAATTTAGAATATTTTTTAAAATAAAGATATTATAAATTATTCACTTTGAAATATGTAAAGGCAGGAGCATGGATTCTTTTATTCATATATAGTATTGTGCAAGAGATTATACAAGAGTTTAAATAATTAAAAAATTATGATTTAATAAATTTTTATCTTACAATCAAATCTTTCTCAATCGTGATTTAAAAGAGAAACTTCAGCAAGTAAAATTAGCAATTAAAAATTATAATTTCATCAAAAATTACTTTCAAAAAAATTAATAATTTGAATAAACTGATTAAATGGTAAAGGATATACAACTTTATTTAGATTATTTAAAAAATATAGAAGAAGATGAAAAACATGAAGATGAAAGATACAATGAAAAAATGAGCATGCATTAGAGGAAAGTGAATGAAATAGATGAAAAATAAATAGTTCAAGATGTTTGATGAAACAGTGTTAAAAAATTATATTTCTATATGAAATATAGTAAAAATATATAAAATGTATATAATTGCTTATTTTTATGTAATTTTCATTATACATAATAATATAAACTTTATTAGCATTAAATTTTATTCATTTATATAGTTTACAATAGTCTCTAATAAAATACCAATCGTAAAATATTAATTTTTTAGCATATTTATATTGTAATTAAGTTTATAATGTATATAAAAATGTTAGAAATTAATCAAATAAAGCATTAAATATCTAAATGTTATAAAATTTTATTATAGTAAAAGAATATACAGAAAAACAATAAAAAAATATAAATAATAAGAAGAAGAAATCACTTAAATAAAAATGTTAATGAAATGAAGTTACTGATATAAATCAGATACTTCATTTTAATTATGTTCAAAAGTTCAAAAATCGTTCTTTCCATCTTCCAACTTTCCCCGTTGTTTCTTGTGTTTTCTTATTGTTCTTCTTTAGGCTCCAATCAATTATCTGTGTTTTATTCTACAATTTCAATTCTTTTTTTGTAGATCTACATCCATTTACTTATGAGAAATGAACTGCTAGTTTATGTAGAGTTAATCGTAAGTTACTAGTTTTTCCAAGTTTTTTCCAGGAAATTTATCAGAGATATTTCTAACTATGTCCTAATAGTAGACACATTCGAAGATAGTCTAAACGTGTCTTTTCCATCACATTTACAGAGGTAATTTTTTACAGGATAATTAAGCATATGTAAGTCGTATTGAAAACTGTAAGAATTAGTTCTAAATTTAAAGATTGAGATGATTTCTTTTTTATATTCTTTGTTTAGTTTAGTGTAATTTATTTCAGGAAATTTCAAAAGTCCTCCAAGTTGCTCTCTAAATATCTGTGCAGTGGGCATGTCTCTATATCGTATAGTTGCTTTTTAATAGAATTTTTTTCTTATGTTTTCTTCAATAAGATTCTCAAAAGAAAGTATTTAGAAATAATGATTTGGTCGTCATTGTTAATTCCGTAATATTAAATATAAATAATAAAGATTTAAAATTATAAATAATTAATAGAACAGAATATCTAAATTATCTTATTATTATTCCTTTTCTTAAGATTTTTCTTCATTATTTTATTATATTAAATAAGTATATTATTATGCAAGATTACATTTTGGTTTAATAAATATGAATTATCTTTTGAAAGAAAAGCTACAAATATATGATCCTAGAATGAAATTTCTTCATTTTTTATATTTTAAAAAATATGAAAATATGAAAAATTGGGACAATTGGATTTCAGATCTCAAAAGTTGGAAGAATTTGAAGAAGTAACTTCTAAAAATAATGTCTCTAATGCCATGTAGGATACAAAATTACTTTATTATTTTAATATTTTTACAACAGTTGTTTTAAAAAGTTCGGAAAACTTAGGAAGTGATGACATATAGAAATATGCATACAGATCTTATAAAACAAATAATTCTAAGAGAAATATATGAACAAAGTTGTTTATTTAGATAATTTATTAATATTTTAGCAGACTAAAGCTTTGTCTTAAATAGAATAAAACTAAAAAATTTAATAAAAGTAGTTTACTTAGTAATCAAATTATCCATAGTATTTAAAACAACTAAAGCATAAATAAAAAATAAGTAAATTAAGTTTTACTATCGTAAATAAAGTAGATGTGGTCTAATATTTAATGATATTAATAATATAATAGTATGATATTGAATTAAATAAAGTATGACATATGCATATAGATGCTATTATTATATAATGGAATTAATAAATGCTAATAATTTTAAATAAAGAAAATTATGTTTCTATATACTTTCTAATAATTATTTTAAGACATATTAAAGCTGATTAGTTACAAAATACAAGTAATTATGTTAAACTAATAGATTAGATATTTTTCATAGAGATTAATCATATAAATCAATATTTTTTACAAAAATTTAGCTTTATCAATATAAAAATAATAAGCAAAATTTGATATATTTAATATATTAAAATTACATTCATAATGAAAAGTATTTAATACAAAATATTTTAATTTATAATATGTTTTGGTTATAAATAATTATTTCCTTCATATAATAAGAATAAGACAAATCAGATATAATTATTTTTTATTAATGCTTCATATTTTATAACTATAGATTTAAACTCAATCTATCTTCAGTACTTTTTAAATATTTCTTAATTTAAAATTAAGATTAAAAAAATTATTATAAATATTTAAAGAAAAATATAGAAAGAATAATTAGTAAATTTTTAAGCTAAAAAAATGAATTATAAAATACTTATTAGTAATTATATTGTAACTTTATTAATAAATAATTCTATTTTTTGTAAATATTAGTACCCGAAAATTTTATCTAATAAATGAGAAAATTAAATAGAAAGAAAAAATAAATGTATTATAATTTATAAAAATAGCATATAATTTTGAAAATAATATAAAAATTAGAAAGTAAGTAAGAAAATTTAGAGATTGGTAATAAAAGAATCACTTTAATTAGTTTTATACTTAATATTATATTTAAAATAATAACTTAGATAGATCATTCCTTTTACAACATTGAACATCATTAAGATAAATTGTAATTATGCAAATTACTATAATTCCTTTTTTTTATTTTAACTTCCTTTTTTTATTAATTAAATTAAAGAATATAGCTGGTTATGAAGGAGAATGATAAAAAATTTAAATATGCTTTACCTTTAAAATGATAAAATTTAATTTTTGATGCTCTTATACAAAATTAATTTTCATTGTTCTCCTTTTCCAACTTTTAAAAAATACGGAACCGACAAAACTCTAAGAAAGTTAAACTTTAGATTTCGAAAACCAGAATAACTTGAAGAAATATCTCCTAAAATATTGTCCCTAGGTTCAAGTAGCATACAATCAAGTTTATTATTATCATAATATTTTTAGCAACAGCTACTTAATTATTTTAGGTTATTTAGAGCTTTTTTAATTTATATTTTTATATCCTAGAACATAGAAATTATGTTGATCAGTTATTATCCGAAATAACTATAATTAAGGAATATTTTCACATAATATTGCACTTCTTCATCTAAAATAGATTATGATAGTAAATAATCATATTCGCTTAATTTTTAAAGAAATATAAGTAAGAGTTAGAATTGTATAGTTATTAATGATAGTAAAAAGAATTAATTTTATAAGTAGAAATAGAAAATTAATATTATACTAAGAATATACAATAGAAGCATTACTTAGTAAAATAACTTAAATAAATTAAAATTTAGTTAAAATCTTTAATATATTTTAAATATTAGAAACAATAAAGAAGCACATATAGAAACTAAAAAAGTCTTCTTAAAATGGCAAGCAAAATATTTGAAGAGTATAAATTGAGATTTCCTAAAGTGATATTCGGATAATTATCAACCTTTAAAAACAGACTAAAACAACTACATATTAATCGCATTAAAAAAATAATTTAATAAACAAAATTTAAATTATCCGTAAAGCTTAAAACCACAAATATTTAAATCTAAAAAGTTAAATAAATTTAATTTTACTATCAGAAATAAGTTTATTTTATTCTTTTATATTAAATTATATAGCATATAATAACTATATATATTATAATATATCAGTAAGTCATTTCAATAGATAAATACCTATATAAGTAATTATCTGGTTTTTGATTGATTAAATTTTTTTTACTTAAAAGAGACTATTTAAAACTAATTCATAAAAGCTTAGAAATAAATTTTTAAAAAGTTATAGTTATTATGATTTAATCTTTTTCATAAGGTTTATCATATAAAATATTACTTAATACTAATCATTTATGCTTATTAACTAGTAAAATACGTAATCATTCAATTTATATGTTTAATAGATTATATTTTAGTTCATTATCAAAATATTTAATAAATATTTTATATCCATTGATTCTAAAATCTTAGAATCAAAATATATTAAATGCTTAGTTCTAATTATATATATTATCACTTTTCAAACTTAGTAAGTTTTGCTTCATTGAAAACTTTGCCTCAGTCGTTGTACGATTTTTTTACAACTGTCATTCTCCTGTCCTCATCAGTCTGAATATTCATATAGTTGTTGAAACTTCATTCCTGAGTAACTATACATCTTTTCGCAACACAACTTGCTTAAAAGCTAGTTATTTCTCAAATCCGAAGTTGGACAAAAAAAACTCTTGTATATCAGAAAAAGGATTTATTGTTTCTTGAATGACTGCTCTTATTCCTACGGATTTCTAGAAGTAAAATCTCATTCTTCTCTAGCAAGAATAAGGTAATTGGTTTTATTAAATCAAGTTTTAAACTTTTCCTTATTATTTTCTCCTTCTTCGCCGAATAGACAGTTGAAAAGGCTTGTTTATGGACCCAAAAATTTTTATTCTTATTTGTAATTAATTGATTACATATTAATGGATCTATTTATTCCAATTTTGCATATATGATTACAAAAATAATAGGCTTCTTATAATAAAAAGGAATATAGATTCTAATAGAAAGTTTTAAAAGAGTATTATAAGCTAAATGACAAGACCTTTAATTAATATTATTAAGAAATGAAATAAAAAGCTGCAAGATAAGGCTGCTGATACTGTTTATTTGTAGTTTTACATTGAGAAAGAAAAGTTTATAAGAAATAAAGCTTATTATTAGAAAATTATTATCAGAATTAGAAATTAAAGTAAAGCTGTATAAGTATTTGATAGTATAAAACATATTCAATATTTAAATAATAGCACAGTAGATTAAAACTTCCATTAGCAAATATTTTCATAGTTATGACTTTTATAAATTTACATAACAAACTAAGTTAAATAGTTTTAACGTCAACATATTCATTTCAATCATATTTAAAAATAATCAAATATCAACGATAAGATGCTAAATAAAAGTTAATATCAAAATATTTCACAAGAACCTTTAGATAAAAAAACTTGAAATTCTAGAAACGGAGAAAGCAAAAAAGGAAAAAGTTAAAGATGATTAGAAAGAAGGAGTAATTAAAGAAGGATGATTAAGATAAGATTAAATTGTAATTTAAAAGCATTTACTAACGTCTATAATTAAAGAAAGAAATTCATGCAATCGAAGAAGTCAAAAATTCTTTTAGTTTAAGTTTAATTAAAATAGTTCATAAAAATAGTTAATTTGATATGAAATTAGTAAAATAAACTATTGGTGAAAAATTTGAGTAATATAATTTTTAATATATAGAAAGAAAATTTAGTAAAATATACTAAAATATAAAAATAGAAAATTGCATATAGCCTAACAAAAGAAATATCAAGCTAGTTGATAATTTTCCTTATCATAGAAGAAATAAATATTTAAAGGTTATTAAATAATTAATAGCTAACTTGTTATTATAGTAGTTATATAAGTTTATTTTCTTTTATTAATTTTCAAAATATTTATTATTAGAAAGGCATATAAATCTATTACCTTATTTTAAAATTACGTAAAGTTATACTTTATATAATGCTTATTAGTATAGTAAAGACTTAGTAACTAATAAAACTTATTACTATTAGTGATGAAAATGTTTGTCCTTTTCGGAGATCTTTAATTTTTTCCGCACTTATCAACAGATGTTTGCATAATAAAAAATTATAAACTCCAGTTTATATCGAGTTATAGATGCAATACCAAATAAAGTATTTATTAATATCAGTTAATAGTAAGAAATAAATAGTTTTATGCATTGGAAATTAAAGAGTCTGTTTAATATTCTTTATTCATTTTACTTTTATTTAATTATTACTTAGCATTCATACCATAAAATAGATATTTAAATAGAAAAATAGACTTAAATATATGGAATCTTTATAAAATTAAATGAGACATTTCTTATTAAAATGCTTAATGAAATATTTAAATAATGCTTCATTGATAAATATTAAATTACTTCTATGTACTCCAAAATCCAAATTATAATAACTGTATGATTAAACTAAAAGGTAAACTAATAAAGAAATTAAAAAATAAAGTAAATAAATAAAAAAAGACAATTTATTCATACATGAAGATGGGAATACAATTTTTCCAAATTAAATAAAAAAACTTGAGAATGTCTTTAAGAAATTATATAACTATTTTCATTATTTGATCAAATGAAAATAGTAATGTAGGTATTAAGCGAGGAAAGCCGAAATATTATATTGCTTCTAGAAAGCAAAAGAAAGGTCAAAATTTAGAAAATTAAATCTAGAATTCATTAGAAGCCTTAATGTTCAAATTTATGCAAATGGAAAATAATTTAGCAACAAATTCGACAATAACTAAAGAATAAATTTAATTAAAAATTAAATATCTCTAATTTAAAGTAACCAAATATTAATAGAATAAAAAGCTTGGGGCTAAGAAAACTCTCTATAATGTTTCAAAATAAAAATAAAGAAATACGAAATATATGTAAAATTTGAACATAATCGAATTACTGAAGATATAAACAAATAAATAATAGAAACTAGAATAAAATTATAAAATATTATGGGAAGCTCTAATGTAACATCGGATGGTGAAATCTATAGAAAAAAGGGAATTTAAAAGGTTATGAAAAGACGCTAGCCTAAAAGACTGAGAGGAGCAGCTTCGAAGGATCTAGTAACCATGAAGTCTTTAAAAATAAGATATTTAATCAATTAAAACCAGAGTTAAGAATTAGTATTCCAATTTAAAAGTATTCAACGATATTTAAGTTCTGAATGAACAGTTTGTCAACAGTCTAATCGTTAAGTGCTTACATTTATGCTTCTGCTGCTGATTCATCTGATCAATTAAAAGCAAATACTTTTGTCCTTAAATTTCAAATTTTAAAAGGATGCATACATTTTAGATCTATTCACATGCTTTACAGTTTATAAGAAAATGCCAAGTAGTATAGTTAAAGTTTGAGAGGAACAACATAGCTTAAAATTTTTCAGCTAATCCAAGGAAAAACTAGTTTGTTTTCCTAGATTTTTTAAAGCTCAGCCAGAAGCTATAGCAAAACAAGTTTTGTGAAGATAGGTAGCATATAGATATCATATGATTTTTCCTTTTTCTCATATTAAAATTAATAAAAATGTATGAAACAGTTTATCTTCTTGCAATACAGTTAAATTCAATTAAGCTTATAAAAGTTAAGTAAGGCTTACAAGTATTCCACTTTTCTTGGAGTTTTCCATCTTGCGATTTCTTCATTTCAACTAAATCTTCTAAATTTTTACCATCCTAATTTTTTGTAGCTTGAGTAATTCTATTAAGTAAGAGCTGTATCTATTTGCTGATGCAGTGTTAAAAGTTCGAATTTCTTGCATTATAATATTGGTCTGGTAAAGCGACTTATTTTTATTAAAAGACACTTATGAATATTCATATGCTATTAGTTGTTTTTTAGATTATATTAGCAATGAGTACATGCTCATAAGCATTTAATTCTTATATTTAAATTGGGAACTTTTAAATTAAAGATATCAATAATTAAATTTCCCTTCTTTATTAAAGCAAAAGTAAGATAAAAAATTTAAAAGATATAAATACTAATACCTATCTTTTTAGATTGATGAATTTATATGTCCTAATATGCGAAAAATGTGAACTGAATATTTTAAATTATGAGTACTTTAGGAAGAATCATATAAATAAAGCTATTATAATATATATGTCAGCTTTTGCTTTACTTTGCTTTGCTAAATCTAAATTTTAAGTATGTCATAAAAGAATAAATAGTTCATTTATATTAATATCTTTATAAAAAAGGAAGCTTGTGGATTTAGAATATTAATATCATTCAAAATTTATTAATTATTTATCTTATTTCTTTAACAAAAAGTACCTTTTTAACTTAAAAAGCAAGTGTTTAAAATTTAATTTTCGATAGCCTTTTTAAGAACCTTTTTATCTTTCTTTTCTAATTTTAATTACTTTACCTCAATCCAATTTTTCTAATGTTTACTCTCTTTTTAAGTAGGAGTTTTGTTATCTTGTAATAGTGCATCTATAGAGATAACTAAATATAAAGTATCTAATTGTGATTGGATTATTCACTTATTTAGGCCTAATTAGCTTCTATTTAAATTTAGACTATCAAATTATTAATAAGTTAGGAATATTTTACTTAGTACTTAGTACTTAGATATAAGGTTATTTTTAGTTATTCTTAAAAATACTTTCCTGTGCTTTACCAGTCTTATAAATATTGAATAGATCTGTTTGACTCACACACTTTTATTGCCTTATCTATTCTTAGAATTTTTAGCATAATAAACAGTTTTTCCAATATCTAATCAGAATAAATAATAGATAGAAGAGCAAATTTTTGGTATTTTTAGATTATAAGAGAGATGAAATCTTAAGAAAAAAGGATATTAAAATATCTTAAAATACAATTGTATTGCAAGCTAGCTTAAGTTTAATATACTAAAGCTACATTTAATTAGAATTGTAAATATAAATAGTTTTATGCTATTAATATACAATTATTTATTCAATGTTTATCTAAAATAGAGTATTAATAGATAAAAGTTTAATCATTTGGCTAGGTAAACAAACAAGATTGTAAGTTTACAAAATAAATAAAATTTAGACAATTAATTAACAAGTAAATAATGACTAAATTTATAAAACTTTGAACTGTTAAAAAGCATTTAGACATAAGTATAAGTGTAATATTAAATTAATTATATACTAAGAAATATTTGAGTTAATATATCATTTCCAAACTATAATATCTTGCTTTTATTATATACCTAATGACATAGTAGATAATCAAATAAAATATAAATAAATTATAAAAAATGGTGTATTCTTTAAATTATAAAAGGAATTAATGAATCAATAATAATTATATGTATAAGCTTTCTAGAGTTATAAAGAAGAAAGTAATAATCTTTTAAGATTTAGAATAAATCAAAAGTATTAACTTAAAAATTATTATTGATAACGAGCATAAATTCAAAATATTTATTCTTTGATTCTTACATTTTAAGTTAAACAAAAAATTTATAAAGCATAATAAAGAGTTTTAAAAATTTACATTTACTCTTTAAAGAAATTTCAGAATTGCTCCGAAATAATATCTTACAATGTTTTATCAAAAATTAAATAACTTAAAATTAGAATTCATGCTACTTTATGATGAAAACCTGCCAAATGTTCATAAAATGAATTATAACATAAAGACTTTAATTAATTATAATTTGAATAAATGGCAGCTTTAAGATACTTAAAAATTTATGTAAAACTATATGAATTATATAAATTATAAATTAACTTAAGAAAATTAAAATAAGATTGGGAATTTTACTATTATAAATATCAGGAAAAATATAGGCCAAATGCAAGATATTGATAAAGCATAAAATTGCTTCTTTAGTCTTCAATGAATATTTTACTTTATTCTTATAAGCTATTGAAATTTATTGCATTCAAGAAACTCTAAATAGACAACTCTTATTTATGTAGTTAATTATTAAAAATATCAGTTAAATAAGCTTTAACTTTGATAGGTCTAGATTCTAAAATGATTAATTTTTATACTTTAAATTTTGATATTTAATTTTTTATGCTTTTATAAAGTATTTTAAAAATAATCTATCTTAACTATTAAAATAAAAAGTACTTCATAAAGTATAAAATTTAAATAATTTAGCTTTAATTATAGATATATTAATAGCAGTATTAAAGCTATAAGCAAATCTATTTCTAATAATAATTTTAGTTGCTTTAATTAAGATAATAAAATGAAGAGTATCTATATACTTAGTTCTAATTATTAAACTGAGGAACCTATAAATTAAATCAATAACATTAAAATTTTAGTTATATTTTACTGAAAGAAACCTTTTAATCTGAGCAGCATTATGCTTCTATCAATAATGATGCTGCTTATTGCTCTAACAATATAATCTTGAATGATTTGCTCCATGATATTTTTGATAAATTTGCCTTTACAAAGAAAATAATTATTAAATATCTTAAAAAAATCAGAAAATTGACTACTTCAGTTCTAAAGTTGTTATAAAAAGGATGCTAAGATAGTTAAGGAAATTTAGGCTTTTTAATAATATAATTTGAAATTCAAGAATTAATTTAGGCTGAATTTTACAAAGTTAAGTTTATTTATATAGCTTTATCGAAGTTAATAGATTTAAGAGAGTGTTTAATTTATTTAGAAGCTGATATGTGAGTTGTTTCAAGATTCTAACTAGAAGTTAATTTTTTATTAAAGATTTCTACTCTTTAATTTGTATTTCTATTAAGCTTTTATTATATTAATTCTAGTTAGTCATTATGTATTCAATTAACTTTCTCTTTAATAAGAACTTTCATAATTAATAAAGTATTAACATTATCATATCTCAGTCTTTGAACTTAACCATTTATAAACCTTAATCATTGCATATTTTATATATTCAGCAATTCTTTCGTATTTATTATTAGAACCACCTCATTAAATTTAAAATACAAGTTACAAATCAGTTCTCTAAATTTCAGTCTAACTATTTTTAACTATCCTTGGCTCTGCTTATTTTACAAGCATCTCATAATTATTAGCTAATTATTTTCTTAAACTTATGCTTATAATATTAAATATAAAGCTTTATTTATTTTACTTCCATTTTTAATTATAATTAATAGCTTAAAAAATATTTTATAGCATAATTAAATATTTTCTGCTAAGCATTCTATCTAAAAGGCTTAGTCTTTTTTACTTTTTAATTATTTGAAAGAAAAATTTTATTTTCTTTCTAGGATTAACATCAAAAAGTTAAAAATTACTGTTAATTATTATTCTTTAATCTTAGACTTTATTAAGCTAGTATATTTAAATTATTTAAAATAGCCTAAATATTATAACTAATGATGAATATCCTAATTTCCTTTTAGCTTAATCTATATCTTCTGTCTAGCATTATCACTCTGTATTTAAACTACATACAAAGAATTAAATAGCAGATTATTTAAATATAGTTATAAAATATAGCAATTTTATTATTTATATTTTATACTAAAGAGTAAGTTTATAATATAACCTTATAAGTTTATTTTCTTTTATATATAAGTTTTATATTTTATTAGTCTTTTCATTTTTGACTAATAAGCATATCGATAATACATTTTAATATAGATAGAGCAGATTGAGCTTTAAATTAATAGCTTTATTTTATGTCTGAGATTAAATACTAATTAGTTACAAATTTGAATTAGGTAAAGAATAATAATCTAGACACTGTAAGATATACTCTCTCAGAAATATTTCTTATAGTAAAGACTAAAAAGTATAAAATAGGGAAATGATATTGAAAAAACTAAACTAGTAAATAGATTAAAATAATAATAATTAATACTATATATAATCATTATTACCTATTTATCTACATTTATATTCTCTGAGACTTATAATTAATACTTAATAATTTTATTTAAAAAGAACAAAGAACAGGATTAGAGCTAAACTCTTTTATTTATAAACTTTATAATAATATATAAAATATTACATAAAGCATTTAATATCATTAACTAGCATATAAAATTAAATTTAGATAAGCTAAATAATAATCTTACCAATAAGAACTAAGAAACTAATAATAAAATAAGGATAATTATTAGATTTTTAAATTAAATCTCTTATTTTTTGATTTATACTTATTAAAGTAATTTGGATATTTAAATTAAATTTTATAAATAATCTAATAATAAATTATTTAATTATAGTAAAATTAAACCCAATTATTTCTTTTTGTACCGCTAATGGCAAAATAATGTAATAAATTAAAATATTTTATTATATATATATTTTATATATTATATTTAATATAGTTGTTCGAAGGTGAACAAAAGGGACATCTTCATCAGATGTTGGGGAAGCTAAGTACACATAATCGACTTTACGTCTTCCTCTATTTTGGTTTGACCTCGAGACATAAGATTCTTAGAACTTCGACTTGGGTTGACTTGGTTTCGTTTATTCTTAATACTGGAACAAAAAAGAAATAATATTGCGAGTTTCATCAGAAATGGGGAATTTAAGTACCCATAATTGACACGTGTTGTCCTCTATTTTTGTGATGCATTGAGACGCAACCCTGCAATGTCTTTGAACCTCCAACAAGTATTAAAGATTAAGAGTATTCTGAAATTATATCAGCATTGAACATTTTTATCAATACTGAATAATTATACCAGTATTGAACAAGGTTTATCAGTATCTGATAATTTTATCAATAACAAACATTCTTGTCAGTATGAAACATTTTTTAAAGAGCTGCGCACAAACGAGAGTGCTACGCGCTCTATAATAAAATTTATTTATTTATGTATTTTAATCTATATTAGAATGAACGTTCAAAATCCATTATATTTTTACTTTTATTTTATAATTATTAAATTTTGAATAATCTTTGCTTATTCAAAAATCGATATTTATTTTACCATTTTTTTAAGACTTAATTAACCTATTCAGAAGATAATAAAATAAAAACTACTTTTACTTATATAAATATCTTTACTATACTAATAGTTATATAATTATGCTCTATCTATTTTATTTAACTGTAAATACTTTTCTATCACTATTTAGCTACTATATCTTAATAAAAAGTTAAAAAAATGAATTTAATTAATGTAATAAAATAGGCAAGAAACTTAATAAATAAGTTTATTAAGTAAATAGTATACAATCAGTTTAACTATTAATAGCTAGGTATATATATTAAATTACTTTAGTTACAAAATTAAGTTAAAAGAATAGTTTTATGATTGAATAAATAAATGTATATAGTACTTATATTCAAAAAGGAAAATTTAAATTTCTGTTTTAAAATTAAAGAGATATAAAAGGATAATACATTTGCTTTAAGCATTTCTATTTAATTGATTAAGATATAAAGTTTGAATTAAATAAAGATATATTCGATAATATAAGTAAATGCTAGAAAATTTCTCAATTTTATCATGAACTGATTTTTTTATATACTTTTAGATGGAATTATTAAACTAGCTTTCATTCCAGCTTTGTAAAACAGTTCTTTAGTTGCCTTGAGAGTAGTTTGAGTATTCTAATTTTATATTTATAAACATATCCGCTCGTTGCAATACATTTTGACTTTTCTTATTAAAATCTTGCTATAATCCTTTGTGCTACTATTATCGGTATTATTTATCAAATACTGTTGTCGAATCTTCCTGAAATTTTTGTGCTAGCGAAATAAATGTTAGAAACTGCCGCATCAAACACATTTCTAAATGATTTTCATCTTCTTTTGAATTATTACAAAAAGGGCATTCACTCCTTTCCAATAATTTTTTTTCTTTTAAGCATTCTTGGTTTCCATCTCATCTTGTTCTTAATCTGAAGATATATCATATTTCATCTTTTCTATGTTTTTTAAATCTTAATAGTTTGATATCCTTTTATGAATTCATCAAATCAATATGTTATATATTGTTAAATCGATACAATTTGTTTCATTCTACATCTTCTTCTACCTATATTCTCATGTTTCTTACTAATGCTTTTAAATAAAGTAAATTTTTAATGTATAAGTTTAAATTAATTTTAAATGAGCAAAGGTAATTAAAGATTATATTGATTTAAATATAAAAATAAAATGTATTAAGAAACTAAACTTACTTAATATATTAATATTAGAAATCTATATATTTAAGAATCTAAATTTATCTCTAAATTAAATAGATTTAAATAGGGTGATGCATTTAAATTGTAATACTTAAAGTTATATTATAAATATCTCAACTAATTCTATAATAATAAATTCAAAAAATGTATTAAATAGAATCCTTAATGGAAATCAAAAAAGACAAATAAATAAAAAGTAATTGATATGGTTTTAAAGTAATTTATGCTATATGAAATAGAAAATTTATACTTCCTCTTCAAATTGAAATAAATATCATTTAATTTAAATTCTATTTTTACAACTTTTTATATAGTTTCTTAACAAATTTTCTTAAAGTATAAAAATGTAAATTTATTTAATCGTTTTAATTACAAATATCTATTTCTATTTTCCATTTTTATTTAAACATAAATTGATTCTTCCTCCAGCCTAAATATTTAGTCTTTTTATCTAAATTAATCAAAAGCACGAATTTTCATCGAAGCTTATCTTCTTTCATTTCTTCTTAAGGTAAACTTAAGCAAAGCTTTTAGAAAAATTACTTTTATATGTTGGTATGAAATTTAAATATTTCAATTTGAGTTACTCTAAGTAAGGAAATTCGATAATCATTCTATCGATTAAAAAAACTAAATGAGATGGCTACACGATTAACCCGAAACTCGATAAAGACTTTTTATTATTTTGCCGAAAATAAAAACCTAAAGTAATAACTTATCGTCTTTAAAAATTAAGGTGTATCAACTGTAGATTGTATTTTAAATAATATATTAAAGGAATAAATTTTAATTTATCAAAATGGCTAAAGAGAATAAATTGTATACTAAAATATTTATTTCATTTTGTTCTTTAAAATACTAATCCTAATTAGAAACTTATATCTTTAACAGTAAGAAACTATTTTTACTTTATCAAATATTATCAATAATCTTGTAAGTTTTTTATGTTCAATTAAGTGTAATTTTTATATAATTTTATATTAAAAATATAATTAAAAATTTAGATAATTAATATTTAAAAATTATCGCTTAATATTATAATGTAGTATACTTATTTTTATTAGCTATATATTAATTTATCTTTTGTCTTTTTCTAATTTACATAATTTTAATGCATAATCTTAGTATAATTTTTAGCTTATTTCTTATAGGAAAATTTAGGTAGTTAAAAGATTTATTAATATTCTTCTTATATATTATAAGAAAGCAAGAAAATATTTTTTGTAAAATAACCAAATTTACATTTTTCAAAAGTAAATTTAAGTTAATTTTGCTAAATGAGTGCCACTAAGCTTAAAGCATGCTTTTTATTAAAAAATGTTACTCTAAAAGGTTAACTAAAGTGTTAATTATAAGCTTGGTAAACTATATAAAATTATCTTTTTTATCTATTTAAATAAATATATTAAAATACATATAATTTAAAATTATCATTTATACTAGTTAATTTATGATCACTTCTATTTTATTATACTATTCTATTTTTTTAATTTTTCTATCAATTTTAAAAATTAAAAGTTTAAATTAATAGATTATCAACACTAATAGAAAATATACAAAAATACATTTCATATTATTAGGATTTAGTTAAATATCTATTATTTAAATATTTCATTTTAATATTAGGCATTTCTTCAAGTTATTATTTTAATGCTTTACTTAAATTACAAAATAAAAATTTATAATAGAAAATAATTTTTTATAAATGCTATTTAAGCTTTATAAAATATAAATAATTAATTCTTTTGATGCTTTTGTAGAAAATATTTTATTTTATTTTATATTGAAAAATATATACTAGCATGCATAAAAAGAATATAATATATATAAGTGCTACATCTTAAGCAGATTATATTTTTTACTATAATAAATTTTTCTAATGTTCTTCTTATTGTTACCATTATATAACTTCTTAACATTTTTTAATCAAGTTTGATTTAAAAATATTTTACTTAAATATGATTTCTCAAATTCTAATAAAAATATGTAAAGCTTAAAATTAAACAATGATAAAAGAATTAAACTCTATTATATTTTCTGATTGATTTAAATTATTTACTATAGGAAATTTTATATTTATCGAAAATATAAAATTTTTGTACTAAAAAATTTTAAAAAACTTAACTTAACTATATAAATTAAAAAAAATTGCTATTTTTTAATAAAATAGTTTGTTGAAATTAAAAAGAAAATAAAGTACAAAAGATTAAATTAAAAAGATACTAATATAGTTTTTAATGATAGTGTAGCAGAAAAATATTAAAAGTGAAAATAGATAAATAAATAGATTTTATTGTTCGTATTAATAATAAAATAGATAAAGATAAAAAGATTCTAAGTAAATCCAAATCGTAAGTGTATTCGAAAATATATTTAAATGTACCTTTGCTCTATATAAACAGAACTACTTTTCCAGAAAGAATATAATGACTGATTTAATGAGTCATAATTTATGTTACAAATTATTTGATAATTAGCAAATATTTGATAATATATTAAATCAAACTTAAATAGTATATTATTATTTTTATTCTCCTTTCTCTTTATTTTTCTGTTCGAATATTTAGTAATTAATCTGCAGCTTACTCATAATTCTTTATTAATATGTCTCAAAAATAATATTTTTTACTTGCATGTTGATATATTCATCCATTTTCTAAATTTTAATTGTTAAGCAGTGACAATCAAGGTCACCGCTTAAAATAAATTTTAAAGTTTTAAAAATTGACTCAAATTAGATAATAATCTAATATTTAATAATTTTTTTATAATAAATATATATTAACTATTAGTTTAGCTTACATAATAATAAATAATTAACTTGTACCACCATTAAGGGAATTACCACAATTAAATAGTTTAGTCTTTATAAAAGATATTCACTTCTAAATTTTTGGATCTTCAATTTCATGAAACTTGCTTTTATTTATTTTTTTTATTTTTTTTCGTGAATTTGTCCTATAAATCGAAGTCCAATTATTTTTTATTGAATTCATTGATTGCTTTTTAAATATGAAGAGCTTTTAATGTATTGGGATTTCTTTTTAAAATAAAGAAAGCACCCTAAAATAAAGGATATTCAAAGTCTGGTGTATTTTCAGAAGGGGCCTAAAATTCACCCGCGTAAGACTTTTTTTTCTTTTCACTAAAATTTATTTGTGTAAATGAGAACTTTTGATTAGGGCTTAGAACAATGTATATCATTTTTCAGGAAAGAATGAAATACCAGAAACTTTACGATTGTCATCCTTTATGGATTCTGCTTCTCTAGGCGAACCGATCCATCAAACTCAAGAACATCGATGAAATCTACTAATGCTCAAGATCATTCGAATCTCAGTAATCATTTTATAGAAAATTTGCAGCTTTATGTAGTTAAAGTAGATTCTTTCTTGCCCACTTTATTGTAGTCCGATACATCTATTCTATAAAATTCTTAATTTGAATTTTGCACAAAAAAGGAACCGGAAAGGATTTATTGGAGACCTGTAAATGGCTTATGGTTTGTTTTGAGATAGTTATAGGAAAATCACTTAACATCTCAAGATATTAGCAATAAGTCATGATAATAATTAAAAGTGTTTACATTCGTTAATGCTTACATAAATAATTGTATCCAGATGACAGGGATTGGAAAGAAAACAATAGAAAAACCTATCTATAAGTAAGAAAGAAGTAATAAATTGGTAGATGGAATTAAATCCTAAAACTTATCTAACATTATAATAATATATATAAAGTAAATTTTCTTAAGTTCAATATACTTTAACTATAGTTTCCCATTAGTTTCTATTATTCTCTGTTCTTTTTATTAAATTGGTGGCAATTTCTTACTTTATGTTTGGCCTGTTTGTATTATCAGGTTAATGTTACTCTTCGAAAGGGAATTTTTTATATTATAGGTTGGTTTCTATTTCCATTGAGTTGCTGAGTATTTAGAGCTCTTCTAGTTTACAACTTAAAGTATTTTAGATTTCTTTACGATAAATTCTTTTTAAAAAATTCTCTCTTAAATTTGCTAGAAGGACGAAATTAGAACTTATTCCAATCTTAAAATTGAGTTTGCAAGTTTAAAATTTTCATAGTCTTATTAAATCTTAAGCTCGTTAATAAAGATTAGTAATGATTTTGTTAACTCTTAGTTTTTCCATCTAAAGAAGGAAAGAAAATTGAAAGCATCTTACGAAAATTTATTAAGTTTTTTAGAAAGTTTTTCATTTTTAAGATACCATATTTTATCTCATATCATAAATAAAATCGAAGTAGAAAGGGTAAAATGTAGAAAAATTATAATTTTGAAAATATTTATATTTCACAGTAAAAAACAGTTTACACAATTGAAATTTTTACGAAATTTACCATAATAACCAATTTTTCCAATACCTAATTAGAATATCAATATACAAGAAAGGAAAAAATTTGCAATTATAAATTTTTGGTTATTTAATGTTTTAAGAGAGATAAAAAACTAAAAATAATTATCTTAAAAAATTAAATATCAATCGGAAACAAAAAAGCTTTCAAATTTCATATACTAAAGTTTAACATAATTAGAATTTTAAATATTAATTTTTATGTTAGTAAACAACTAATTTTACATTTATCAATAGGTATGAGTAGATAAAGTGTAATATTGACGTGATGTTATTTAGACTCTAATAAATTATTTATCTATTAAGAGTCAAGATATTGCCGATAGGATGAATATGAATGATGAATTTTAGAATATAAAAATGATATTATTTTTTCCATCTTATTTATGAGTGTGACAATTTATTAAGTTTTAATTTTTTTAAGTAAATTATTTTAAAAAAGAATATACAAATAAAACTATCATTTTAATCCATAATGGATAAACACAAAATAGCGAGAACCAATTGTAAGCATTTATTATGTAATAAATACAAATCATTAAGGTAAGTTTCGCTGACATAAAGAAAGCTTTTGACTCAGTAATAAGAGAAGATATATGAAATATATTAAATGAATTGAAGTAAATTTTCCCCACTTAAATCCATATTGTAGTTCGTATTCCACCTAATAAAATATGTGATTAATTGCCCAAATGATAACAAGACAATCATTTTTAGCATATGATTATATAGTGATATTGGTCTATAAATCAAAAATTTTCCACTCCACCTTTTTTATAAACAAGCGTATAAAACTTTCTTTTATATAAATCTTTATCGAATAATTTTTTATATTAGTGTTGCTGTATCCGATCAGCTTCTCCTCACCTGCATTTATCATTCTAAATGTATTTTATCTGTCATGCTGCCTTCGATTTAGGTAGTTTTTTTATGCATCTCTCTTATCTTCTTCCATAGCTTGAGTCCCCTTCCTGACATAATAAATATTTCTTGGCATAAAACATTAAAAATCAAATCAAATTTTAAATTTCTTCTTTGTCAAATTTTTCAATTCAAAATTCTTTTTTTTAATGTAAATAAAATAAGGTTTATTGCTTATTAATAGAAATATAAAGAATATGGATACATATTGTCAAGCTTTTTACTTCTAATTTTCTTTCAAATTATTAAAATAGTTTCCCTTTTCAATCCTAATCACTTTTTTTAGTTAATTTTTTATCCAAAAAGTTTTAAAATTCTTCTATATATAAATCTCAAAAATGAGGATTTTACATTTGTTATAACTAGGTTTAAATAGAAAAATTGGTTAGAAATATAATTTTCCATAAATCCATATTATATTCATATTTAGCTTGCATTAGTATGGTACTAGATTTATAAAGTAAAAAATAAGCATTGAAAGTAGTAAAAGAATGGATTTTAAAATCTATTTTTTACATTTAACTGTATTAAATCACTTCATTTTTGAGACAGAATATAAAAAGAAGGATTAATTCATTATATTTGATTTAATTAAAGGATATTATATATAATATTTTAGATGACTTAAATATTAAGGAATTGCATTTTGTGTTACAATTGAAAATCACTTTTATTAAACCAAAATTTTGCATAAAAAAGAAACTAGTTGTGACAAATTTTTTTATAAATTGATTCTAAACAAAAAAGAAATTTATGTATGGTAAAAAATAAATTATCTATTGATTTGGATCAACTTAATAGTTCTTCGAGCGAATATTAAAATGCAATTTAAATAACTATGACTTTTACTATTTTTATAAATACAAGTTATACTTCATTTTGAATCAAAATATTTTTATTATAAATAAATAAATTTTATTATAGAACGCGTAGCACTCTCGTTTGTGCGCAGCTCTTTAAAAAATGTTTCATACTGACAAGAATGTTTGTTATTGATAAAATTATCAGATACTGATAAACCTTGTTCAATACTGGTATAATTATTCAATATTGATAAAAATGTTCAATACTGATATAATTTCAGAATACTCTTAATCTTTAATACTTGTTGGAGGTTCAAAGACATGGCAGGGTTGTGTCTCATTGCATCACAAAATAGAGGACAACACGTGTCAATTATGGGTACTTAAATTCCCCATTTCTGATGAAGCTCGCAATATTATTTCTTTTTCGTTCCAGTATTAAGAATAAACGAAACCAAGTCAACCCAAGTCGAAGTTCTAAGAATCTTATGTCTCGAGGTCAAACCAAAGCAGAGGAAGACGTAAAGTCGATTATGGGTACTTAGCTTCCCCAACCTCTGATGAAGATGTCCCTTGTTGTTCACCTTCTAACAACTATATTAAATATAATATATAAAATATATATATAATAAAATATTTTAATTTATTACATTATTTTGCCATTAGCGGTACAAAAAGAAATAATTGGGTTTAATTTTACTATAATTAAATAATTTATTATTAGATTATTTATAAAATTTCATTTAAATATCCAAATTACTTTAATAAGCATAAATCAAAAAATAAGAGATCTAATTTAAAAATCTAATAATTATCCTTATTTTATTATTAGTTTCTTAGTTCTTATTGGTAAGATTATTATTTAGCTTATCTAAATTTAATTTTATATGCTAGTTAATGATATTAAATGCTTTATGTAATATTTTATATATTATTATAAAGTTTATAATTAAAAGAGTTTAGCTCTAATCCTGTTCTTTGTTCTTTTTAAATAAAATTTCTAAGTATTAATTATAAGTCTCAGAGAATATAAATGTAGATAAATAGGTAATAATGATTATATATAGTATTAATTATTATTGTTTTTATCTATTTACTAGTTTAGTTTTTTCAATATCATTTCCCTATTTTATACTTTTTAGTCTTTACTATAAGAAATATTTCTGAGAGAGTATATCTTACAGTGTCTAGATTATTATTCTTTACCTAATTCAAATTTGTAACTAATTAGTATTTAATCTCAGACATAAAATAAAGCTATTAATTTAAAGTTCAATCTGCTCTATCTATATTAAAATGTATTATCGATATGCTTATTAGTCAAAAATGAAAAGAGTAATAAAATATAAAACTTATATATAAAAGAAAATAAACTTATAAGGTTATATTATAAACTTACTCTTTAGTATAAAATATAAATAATAAAATTGCTATATTTTATAACTATATTTAAATAATCTGCTATTTAATTCTTTGTATGTAGTTTAAATACAGAGTGATAATGCTAGACAGAAGATATAGATTAAGCTAAAAGGAAATTAGGATATTCATCATTAGTTATAATATTTAGGCTATTTTAAATAATTTAAATATACTAGCTAATAAAGTCTAAGATTAAAGAATAATAATTAACAGTAATTTTTAACTTTTTGATGTTAATCCTAGAAAGAAAATAAAATTTTTCTTCCAAATAATTAAAAAGTAAAAAAGACTAAGCCTTTTAGATAGAAGGCTTAGCAGAAAATATTTAATTATGCTATAAAATATTTTTTAAGCTATTAATTATAATTAAAAATGGAAGTAAAATAAATAAAGCTTTATATTTAATATTCTAAGCGTAAGTTTAAGAAAATAATTAGCTAATAATTATGAGATGCTTGTAAAATAAGCAGAGCCAAGGATAGTTAAAAATAGTTAGACTGAAATTTAGAGAACTGATTTGTAAGTTGTATTTTACATTTAATGAGGTGGTTCTAATAATAAATACGAAAGAATTGCTGAATATATAAAATATGCAATGATTAAGGTTTATAAATGGTTAAGTTCAAAGACTGAGATATGATAATGTTAGTACTTTATTAATTATGAAAGTTCTTATTAAAGAGAAAGTTAATTGAATACATAATGACTAACTAGAATTAATATAATAAAAGCTTAATAGAAATACAAATTAAAGAGTAGAAATCTTTAATAAAAAATTAACTTCTAGTTAGAATCTTGAACCAACTCACATATCAGCTTCTAAATAAATTAAACACTCTCTTAAATCTATTAACTTCGATAAAGCTATATAAATAAACTTAACTTTGTAAAATTCAGCCTAAATTAATTCTTTAATTTCAAATTATATTATTAACTAACTTAAGTTTCTTTAACTATCTTAACATCCTTTTTATAACAACTTTAGAACTGAAGTAGTCAATTTTCTGATTTTTTTAAGATATTTAATAATTATTTTCTTTGTAAAGGCAAATTTATCAAAAATATCATGGAACAAATCATTCAAGATTATATTGTTAGAGCAATAAGCAGCATCATTATTGATAGAAGCATAATGCTGCTCAGATTAAAAGGTTTCTTTCAGTAAAATATAACTAAATATTTTAATATTATTGATTTAATTTATAGGTTCCTTAGTTTAATAATTAGAACTAAGTATATAGATACTCTTCATTTTACTATCTTAATTAAAGCAACTAAAATTATTATTAGAAATAGATTTGCTTATAGATTTAATACTGCTATTAATATATCTATAATTAAAGCTAAATTATTTAAATTTTATACTTTATGAAGTACTTTTAATTTTAATAGTTAAGATAGATTATTTTTAAAATACTTTATAAAAGCATAAAAAATTAAATATCAAAATTTAAAGTATAAAAATGAATCATTTTAGAATCTAGACCTATCAAAGTTTAAGTTTATTTAACTGATATTTTTAATAATTAACTACATAAATAAGAGTTGTCTATTTAGAGTTTCTTGAATGCAATAAATTTCAATAGCTTATAAGAATAAAGTAAAATATTCATTGAAGACTAAAGAAGCAATTTTATGCTTTATCAATATCTTGCATTTGGTCTATATTTTTCCTGATATTTATAATAGTAAAATTCCCAATCTTATTTTAATTTTCTTAAGTTAATTTATAATTTATATAGTTCATATAGTTTTACATAAATTTTGAAGTATCTTAAAGCTGCCATTTATTCAAATTACAATTAATTAAAGTCTTTATGTTATAATTCATTTTATGAACATTTGGCAGGTTTTCATCATAAAGTAGCATGAATTCTAATTTTAAGTTATTTAATTTTTGATAAAACATTGTAAGATATTATTTCGGAGCAATTCTGAAATTTCTTTAAAGAGTAAATGTAAATTTTTAAAACTCTTTATTATGCTTTATAAATTTTTTGTTTAACTTAAAATGTAAGAATCAAAGAATAAATATTTTGAATTTATGCTCGTTATCAATAATAATTTTTAAGTTAATACTTTTGATTTATTCTAAATCTTAAAAGATTATAACTTTCTTCTTTATAACTCTAAAAAGCTTATACATATAATTATTATTGATTCATTAATTCCTTTTATAATTTAAAGAATACACCATTTTTTATAATTTATTTATATTTTATTTGATTATCTACTATGTCATTAGGTATATAATAAAAGCAAGATATTATAGTTTGGAAATGATATATTAACTCAAATATTTCTTAATATATAATTAATTTAATATTACACTTATACTTATGTCTAAATGCTTTTTAACAGTTCAAAGTTTTATAAATTTAGTCATTATTTACTTGTTAATTAATTGTCTAAATTTTATTTATTTTGTAAACTTACAATCTTGTTTGTTTACCTAGCCAAATGATTAAACTTTTATCTATTAATACTCCATTTTAGATAAACATTGAATAAATAATTGTATATTAATAGCATAAAACTATTTATATTTACAATTCTAATTAAATGTAGCTTTAGTATATTAAACTTAAGCTAGCTTGCAATACAATTGTATTTTAAGTATTTTAATATCCTTTTTTCTTAAGATTTCATCTCTCTTATAATCTAAAAATACTAAAAATTTGCTCTTTTATCTATTATTTATTCTGATTAGATATTGGAAAAACTGTTTATTATGCTAAAAATTCTAAGAATAGATAAGGCAATAAAAGTGTGTGAGTCAAACAGATCTATTCAATATTTATAAGACTGGTAAAGCACAGGAAAGTATTTTTAAGAATAACTAAAAATAACCTTATATCTAAGTACTAAGTGCTAAGTAAAATATTCCTAACTTATTAATAATTTGATAGTCTAAATTTAAATAGAAGCTAATTAGGCCTAAATAAGTGAATAATCCAATCACAATTAGATACTTTATATTTAGTTATCTCTATAGATGCACTATTACAAGATAACAAAACTCCTACTTAAAAAAAGAGAAAACATTAGAAAAATTGGATTGAGGTAAAGTAATTAAAATTAGAAAAGAAAGATAAAAAGGTTCTTAAAAAGGCTATCGAAAATTAAATTTTAAACACTTGCTTTTTAAGTTAAAAAGGTACTTTTTGTTAAAGAAATAAGATAAATAATTAATAAATTTTGAATGATATTAATATTCTAAATCCACAAGCTTCCTTTTTTATAAAGATATTAATATAAATGAACTATTTATTCTTTTACGACATACTTAAAATTTAGATTTAGCAAAGCAAAGTAAAGCAAAAGCTGACATATATATTATAATAGCTTTATTTATATGATTCTTCCTAAAGTACTCATAATTTAAAATATTCAGTTCACATTTTTCGCATATTAGGACATATAAATTCATCAATCTAAAAAGATAGGTATTAGTATTTATATCTTTTAAAATTTTTATCTTATTTTTGCTTTAATAAAGAAGGGAAATTTAATTATTGATATCTTTAATTTAAAAGTTCCCAATTTAAATATAAGAATTAAATGCTTATGAGTATGTACTCATTGCTAATATAATCTAAAAAATAACTAATAGCATATGAATATTCATAAGTGTCTTTTAATAAAAATAAGTCGCTTTACCAGACCAATATTATAATGCAAGAAATTCGAACTTTTAACACTGCATCAGCAAATAGATACAGCTCTTACTTAATAGAATTACTCAAGCTACAAAAAATTAGGATGGTAAAAATTTAGAAGATTTAGTTGAAATGAAGAAATCGCAAGATGGAAAACTCCAAGAAAAGTGGAATACTTGTAAGCTTTACTTAACTTTTATAAGCCTAATTGAATTTAACTGTATTGCAAGAAGATAAACTGTTTCATACATTTGTATTAATTTTAATATGAGAAAAAGCAAAAGTCATATGATATCTATATGCTACCTATCTTCACAAAAATTGTTTTGCTATAGCTTCTGGCTGAGCTTTAAAAAATCTAGGCAAACAAACTAGTTTTTCCTTGGATTAGCTGAAAAAATTTTAAGCTATGTTGTTCCTCTCAAACTTTAACTATACTACTTGGTATTTTCTTATAAACTGTAAAGCATGTGAATAGATCTAAAATGTATGCATCCTTTTAAAATTTGAAACTTAAGGACAAAAGTATTTGCTTTTAATTGATCAGATGAATCAGCAGCAGAAGCATAAATGCAAGCACTTAACGATTAGACTGTTGACAAACTGTTCATTCAGAGCTTAAACATCGTTGAATACTTTTAAATTGGAATACCAACTCTTAACTCTGCTTTTAATTGATTAAATTGCTTACTTTTAAAGACTTCATGGTTACTAGATCCTTCGAAGCTGCTCCTCTCAGTCTTTTGGCTAGCGTCTTTTCATAACCTTTTAAATTCCCTTTTTTCTATAGATTTCACCATCCGTTGTTACATTAGAGCTTCCCATAATATTTTATAATTTTATTCTAGTTTCTATTATTTATTTGTTTATATCTTCAGCAATTCGAGTATATTCAAATTTTACATATATTTCGTATTTCTTTATTTTTATTTTGAAACATTATAGAGAGTTTTCTTAGCCCCAAGCTTTTTATTCTATTAATATTTGGTTACTTTAAATTACAGGTATTTAATTTTTAATTAAATTTATTCTTTAGTTATTGTCGAATTTGTTGCTAAATTATTTTCCATTTGCATAAATTTGAACATTAAGGCTTCTAATGAATTCTAGATTTAATTTTCTAAATTTTGACCTTTCTTTTGCTTTCTAGAAGCAATATAATATTTCGGCTTTCCTCGCTTAATACCTACATTACTATTTTCATTTGATCAAATAATGAAAATAGTTATATAATTTCTTAAAGACATTCTCAAGTTTTTTTATTTAATTTGAAAAATTTGTATTCCCATCTTCATGTATGAATAAATTGTCTTTTTTTATTTACTTACTTTATTTTTAAATTCCTTTACTAGTTTACCTTTTAGTTTAATCATACAGTTATTATAATTTGGATTTTGGAGTACATAGAAGTAATTTAATATTTATCAATGAAGCATTATTTAAATATTTCATTAAGCATTTTAATAAGAAATGTCTCATTTAATTTTATAAAGATTCCATATATTTAAGTCTATTTTTCTATTTAAATATCTATTTTATGGTATGAATGCTAAGTAATAATTAAATAAAAGTAAAATGAATAAAGAATATTAAACAGACTCTTTAATTTCCAATGCATAAAACTATTTATTTCTTACTATTAACTGATATTAATAAATACTTTATTTGGTATTGCATCTATAACTCGATATAAACTGGAGTTTATAATTTTTTATTATGCAAACATCTGTTGGTAAGTGCGGAAAAAATTAAAAATCTCCGAAAAGGACAAACATTTTCATCACTAATAGTAATAAGTTTTATTAGTTACTAAGTCTTTACTATAGTAATAAGCATTATATAAAGTATAACTTTACGTAATTTTAAAATAATGTAATAGATTTATATGCCTTTCTAATAATAAATATTTTGAAAATTAATAAAATAAAATAAACTTATATAACTACTATAATAACAAGTTAGTTATTAATTATTTAATAAGCTTTAAATATTTATTTCTTCTATGATAAGGAAAATTATCAACTAGCTTGATATTTCTTTTGTTAGGCTATATACAATTTTCTATTTTTATATTTTAGTATATTTTACTAAATTTTCTTTCTATATATAAAAAATTATATTACTCAAATTTTCACCAATAGTTTATTTTACTAATTTCATATCAAATTAACTATTTTTAAGAACTATTTTAATTAAACTTAAACTAAAAGAATTTTTGACTTCTTCGATTGCATGAATTTCTTTCTTTAATTATAGACGTTAGTAAATGCTTTTAAATTGCAATTTAATCTTATCTTAATCATCCTTCTTTAATTACTCCTTCTTTCTAATCATCTTTAACTTTTTCCTTTTTTACTTTCTCCGTTTCTAGAATTTCAAGTTTTTTTATCTAAAGGTTCTTGTGAAATATTTTGATATTAACTTTTATTTAGCATCTTATCGTTGATATTTGATTATTTTTAAATATGATTGAAATGAATATGTTGACATTAAAACTATTTAACTTAGTTTTTTATGTAAATTTATAAAAGTCATAACTATGAAAATATTTGCTAATGGAAGTTTTAATCTACTGTGCTATTATTTAAATATTGAATATGTTTTATATTATCAAATACTTATACAGCTTTACTTTAATTTCTAATTCTGATAATAATTTTCTAATAATAAGCTTTATTTCTTATAAACTTTTCTTTCTCAATGTAAAACTACAAATAAACAGTATCAGCAGCCTTATCTTACAGCTTTTTATTTCATTTCTTAATAATATTAATTAAAGATCTTGTCATTTAGCTTATAATACTCTTTTAAAACTTTCTATTAGAATCTATATTCCTTTTTATTATAAGAAGCCTATTATTTTTGTAATCATATATGCAAAATTGGAATAAATAGATCCATTAATATGTAATCAATTAATTACAAATAAGAATAAAAATTGTTCGGTCCATAAACAAGCATTTTCAACTGTCTATTCGGCGAAGAAGGAGAAAATAATAAGGAAAAGTTTAAAACTTGATTTAATAAAACCAATTACCTTATTCTTGCTAGAGAAGAATGAGATTTTACTTCTAGAAATCCGTAGGAATAAGAGCAGTCATTCAAGAAACAATAAATCCTTTTTCTGATATACAAGAGTTTTTTTTATCCAACTTCGGATTTGAGAAATAACTAGCTTTTAAGCAAGTTGTGTTGCGAAAAGATGTATAGTTACTCAGGAATGAAGTTTCAACAACTATATGAACATTCAGACTGATGAGGACAGGAGAATGACAGTTGTAAAAAAATCGTACAACGATTGAGGCAAAGTTTTCAATGAAGCAAAACTTACTAAGTTTGAAAAGTGATAATATATATAATTAGAACTAAGCATTTAATATATTTTGATTCTAAGATTTTAGAATCAATGGATATAAAATACTTTTTAAATATTTTGATAATGAACTAAAATATAATCTTTTAAACATATAAATTGAATGATTACGTATTTTACTAGTTAATAAGCATAAATGATTAGTATTAAGTAATATTTTATATGATAAACCTTATGAAAAAGATTAAATCATAATAGCTATAACTTTTTAAAAATTTATTTCTAAGCTTTTATGAATTAGTTTTAAATAGTCTCTTATAAGTAAAAAAAATTTAATCAATCAAAAACCAGATAATTACTTATATAGGTATTTATCTATTGAAATGACTTACTGATATATTATAATATATATAGTTATTATATGCTATATAATTTAATATAAAAGAATAAAATAAACTTATTTCTGATAGTAAAATTAAATTTATTTAACTTTTTAGATTTAAATATTTGTGGTTTTAAGCTTTACGGATAATTTAAATTTTGTTTATTAAATTATTTTTTTAATGCGATTAATATGTAGTTGTTTTAGTCTGTTTTTAAAGGTTGATAATTATCCAAATATCACTTTAGGAAATCTCAATTTATACTCTTCAAATATTTTGCTTGCCATTTTAAGAAGACTTTTTTAGTTTCTATATGTGCTTCTTTATTGTTTCTAATATTTAAAATATATTAAAGATTTTAACTAAATTTTAATTTATTTAAGTTATTTTACTAAGTAATGCTTCTATTGTATATTCTTAGTATAATATTAATTTTCTATTTCTACTTATAAAATTAATTCTTTTTACTATCATTAATAACTATACAATTCTAACTCTTACTTATATTTCTTTAAAAATTAAGCGAATATGATTATTTACTATCATAATCTATTTTAGATGAAGAAGTGCAATATTATGTGAAAATATTCCTTAATTATAGTTATTTCGGATAATAACTGATCAACATAATTTCTATGTTCTAGGATATAAAAATATAAATTAAAAAAGCTCTAAATAACCTAAAATAATTAAGTAGCTGTTGCTAAAAATATTATGATAATAATAAACTTGATTGTATGCTACTTGAACCTAGGGACAATATTTTAGGAGATATTTCTTCAAGTTATTCTGGTTTTCGAAATCTAAAGTTTAACTTTCTTAGAGTTTTGTCGGTTCCGTATTTTTTAAAAGTTGGAAAAGGAGAACAACGAAAATTAATTTTGTATAAGAGCATCAAAAATTAAATTTTATCATTTTAAAGGTAAAGCATATTTAAATTTTTTATCATTCTCCTTCATAACCAGCTATATTCTTTAATTTAATTAATAAAAAAAGGAAGTTAAAATAAAAAAAAGGAATTATAGTAATTTGCATAATTACAATTTATCTTAATGATGTTCAATGTTGTAAAAGGAATGATCTATCTAAGTTATTATTTTAAATATAATATTAAGTATAAAACTAATTAAAGTGATTCTTTTATTACCAATCTCTAAATTTTCTTACTTACTTTCTAATTTTTATATTATTTTCAAAATTATATGCTATTTTTATAAATTATAATACATTTATTTTTTCTTTCTATTTAATTTTCTCATTTATTAGATAAAATTTTCGGGTACTAATATTTACAAAAAATAGAATTATTTATTAATAAAGTTACAATATAATTACTAATAAGTATTTTATAATTCATTTTTTTAGCTTAAAAATTTACTAATTATTCTTTCTATATTTTTCTTTAAATATTTCTAATAATTTTTTTAATCTTAATTTTAAATTAAGAAATATTTAAAAAGTACTGAAGATAGATTGAGTTTAAATCTATAGTTATAAAATATGAAGCATTAATAAAAAATAATTATATCTGATTTGTCTTATTCTTATTATATGAAGGAAATAATTATTTATAACCAAAACATATTATAAATTAAAATATTTTGTATTAAATACTTTTCATTATGAATGTAATTTTAATATATTAAATATATCAAATTTTGCTTATTATTTTTATATTGATAAAGCTAAATTTTTGTAAAAAATATTATTTTATATGATTAATCTCTATGAAAAATATCTAATCTAATAGTTTAACATAATTACTTGTATTTTGTAACTAATCAGCTTTAATATGTCTTAAAATAATTATTAGAAAGTATATAGAAACATAATTTTCCTTATTTAAAATTATTAACATTTATTAATTCCATTATATAATAATAGCATCTATATGCATATGTCATACCTATTTAATTCAATATCATACTATTATATTATTAATATCATTAAATATTAGACCACATCTACTTTATTTACGATAGTAAAACTTAATTTACTTATTTTTTATTTATGCTTTAGTTGTTTTAAATACTATGGATAATTTGATTACTTAGTAAACTACTTTTATTAAATTTTTTAGTTTTATTCTATATAAGAAAAAGTTTTAGTCTGCTAAAATGTTAATAAATTATCTGAATAAACAACTTTGTTCATATATTTCTCTTAGAATTATTTGTTTTATAAGATGTGTATGCATATTTCTATATGTCATCACTTCCTAAGTTTTCCGAACTTTTTAAAACAACTGTTGTAAAAATATTAAAATAATAAAGTAATTTTGTATCCTACATGGCATTAGAGACATTATTTTTAGAAGTTACTTCTTCAAGTTCTTCCAACTTTTGAAATCCAATTGTCCCAATTTTTCATATTTTCATACTTTTTAAAATATAAAAAATGAAGAAATTTCATTCTAGGATCATATATTTGTAGCTTTTCTTTCAAAAGATAATTCATATTTATTAAACCAAAATGCAATCTTGCATAATAATATACTTATTTAATATAATAAAATAATGAAGAAAAATCTTAAAAAAAGGAATAATAATAAGATAATTTAGATATTCTGTTCTATTAATTATTAATTATTTATAATTTTAAATCTTTATTATTTATATTTAATATTACGGAATTAACAATGACGACCAAATCATTATTTCTAAATACTTTCTTTTGAGAATCTTATTGAAGAAAACATAAGAAACAAATTCTATTAAAAAGCAACTATACGATATAGAGACATGCCCACTGTACAGATATTTAGAGAGCAATTTGGAGGACTTTTGAAATTTCCTGAAATAAATTACACTAAACTAAACAAAGAATATAAAAAAGAAATCATCTCAATCTTTAAATTACGAATAATTCTTACAGTTTTCAATATGACTTACATATGCTTCATTATCCTGTAAAAAATTACCTCTGTAAATGCGATGGAAAAGACACATTTAGACTATCTTCGAATGTGTCTACTATTAGGACATAGTTAGAATTTTCTCTGTTAAATTTCCTGGAAAAAACTTGGAAAAACTAGTAACTTACGATTAACTCTACATAAACTAGCAATTCATTTCTCATAAGAAAATGTATGCAGATCTTCAGATAAAATTTTTTCATAAGAATCTACGAAAAAAAAGAATTGAAATTGTAGAACAAAACACAGATAATTGATTGAAGCCAAAAGAAGAATAATAAGAAAACACAAGAAACAACGGGGAAAGTTGGAAGATGGAAAGAAAGATGCTTGAACTTTTGAACATAATTAAAATGAAGTATCTGATTTATATCAGTAACTTCATTTCATTAACATTTTTAATAAAGTGATTTCTTCTTCTTATTATTTATATTTTTTTATTGTTTTTCTGTATATTCTTTTTATAATCAAATTTTATAACATTTAGATATTTCTTTATTTATTTAATTTCTAACATTTTTATAAATAATAAACTTAATTACAATATAATATATGCTAAAAATTAATATTTTACGATTGGTATTTTATTAGAGACTATTGTAAACTATATAAATGAATAAAATTTAATGCTAATAAAGTTTATATTATTATGTATAATGAAAATTACATAAAAATAAGCAATTATATAAATTTTATATTTTTACTATATTTCATATAGAAATATAATTTTTTAACACTGTTTCATCAAACATCTTGAACTATTTATTTTTCATCTATTTCATTCACTTTCCTCTAATGCATGCTCATTTTTTCATTGTCACTGTCATCTTCACGTTTTTTAGTCTTCTTCTTTATTTTTTAAATAATCTAAATAAAGTTGTATATCCTTTAGCATTTAATCAATTTATTCAAATTATTAATTCTTTTGAAAATAATTTTTGATGAAATTTTGATTTTTAATTGCTAATTTTACTTGCTGAAGCTTCCCTTTTAAATCACGATTGAGGAAGATTTGATTGTAAGATAAAAATATATTAAATCATAATTTTTTAATTATTTAAACTCTTGTATAATCTCTTGCATTATACTATATAAGAATAAAAGAATCCAAGCTTCTGCATATACATATTTCAAAGTGAATAATTTATAATATCTTTATTTTAAAAAATATTCTAAATTTATAAATGTAAATTATTTCTTAGTTAAGTAATTATTTTTATTAAAATTACCACTTTTTATTAATTTTATATATAAATTCTATCAATCATATAAATATCCCATTTTTAAAGATTTATTAGTTAGTTTATCTTTGCTATATTAATATTTATCCATTGCTTATATGTATATTTTTCTAGTTATTAGTATTTTTATTGTACTTTATTCATATTTTATATATTTAAGAACTATAATATTATGAGAAAAACTTCTACTATTGACATATCGTCAAATAAAATAAAGAAAGATTCTTTATAAATCTGTATTAGTATTATAAAAGAACCGCAAAAATTAATAAAGCTTATTGGAAATTATAAGCTATAATTTGTAATAATATTTAATAATTGAAAGATGATACTAAAAATTTAGCTATGGAAAATAAATAAATTTGGGTTTCAATAATCTAATAGTGAATTATTCATATTAGATAACTAAATTTTTATAAATAAATAACTTAGTTACTAATTAATAATTTTTTAATTATTATTGGAAGTTAAATTAACCCTATAGATAATTATTTTTATCCTTTTTTTAATTATAAACTTTTCTATATCTATCTTAAAAATTATACTTTATTTCTTTCTGTAAAAATACTTATTCTTTATTTTTTTTCTGAAAACTTTTTTAATTATTTTTATAAATAATAAATGTATTATTTGTCTTAGACTGATATTCTTTTAAATACTCCTTTAACATTTATTATATGTTAATATTAATCAATTTTAGGTTTTTATAAGCATAAGTATTGATACTTTATTTTTCAAATAACTTTTGAACTAAAATCTTAGACCTTAAAAAATTTTCGAAATCTTTTGTCTGAACGTTATAATTTAAGTTCAAAGCTATTTAGATATGGTCTTAAACACCTAAATAAGAATAGATTTTTAGATGAGTATTTTAAACAGTTCTTAAGCTTAATCTTAATACTTCTATTACTTAGCTGCATTATTTATAGTATATCTTTATCAAAATATAAGCTTTTAATTGCTAAATCCATGCAATTTTAATTTAATGAACTTCTTAATTTAGATATAAAGTTTGGTTCTTAAAATAAGTGATATTTAAGGATTTCTATATTTTTGGTAGATTTTGATCCATAAATATTTAGCTAGTGTAAACATAAAAATATAGATTTTGTATATTATTTAGGTATAATAAAAATAAGTTTGTATAAAATATATTAATTAAATTTAATTAATTATATTTTAATATTAATTTGTTAGTAATCTAATTATTCTTTTTAAGCAGAGTAGCATCATTTTTATATTTAGAAATTATTATTAAGTTAAACTTAAAATAATTATCTATTTAATAACTAATCCATCACTTACCGCTTTTTCATTAAATTTGTAAATATTTAAAAATGTTTATAAATCTAAATAAATTAAGCAATATTTAGATAAATATGAATATAATAGAAAATGTTATTATAGTAAAAGAATAAACATAAATATAATATATAAAAATGAAAGTAATTAGTATCTTTAATTATATAATAATTAATAAAATGTAATATCTATATTATTTTCTATTATTGCTATATAGTTTTATTTTAAGATTCTTTTTCATTAAATAATTATATTACATTACATTATATCATTTCTAGTGCTGGATAAAATAAGTTTTACTTTTTGTAAGTAAAAACTTTAATTTTTTGATGATCTTCAAAACAGTGAAAATTACAATATTATTATTATTAAAATTAGTATTTAGATAATAAATATTTTATGATAATATTGATATTTTTTAATTTAAAATAGATTACATATATATAATACATATATATGCTTTTCTTTTAAAGAAACATAAAAAACTTTTTACAGCATTCAAATTTTAGAGTTACTATTATAAATAAAAAGCTTGCTATTAGGATTTTAAATCAATTAATTAATATTATAATAAATAATATTTAAATGTAAACGTTATATTACAAGCAGACTTCTCTTTCTCGAAATTATAATTAAAGCACTTTGAGAACTTTTTAATTTAAATTAGGAAAGTATCGCAAGTCGAGATATATAGAAAATTTCCTAGAAAGATATTCCAAAACAAATAAAATTTGTGAAGGAAAAATGAATGAAGCTTATTTAAGTAATACTTGATTAGCATTTAAAAACAAATTAAAACTTATCTCATATAAGTTACATAAAAAATAAAGCTCAAAAACTAATATAAAATAACTAAGAAATAAATAAAACTTAAATTATCCCTAATGCTTAAAACCACAGAAGATATTAAAATCCATAAGTAAAATAAATAAAGTATTACAATACTTCAAAATTAAATAAGTAAAGAATATCATTTATTTTTGATTGAATAATGATTATATAATAAATTAAAAAAGTTTAATTTAAATAGTAAAAATTAGCGAAAAGTTTATGTTATAATGTTATCATTCATTCAAACTACAATTTATGATTATTATTTTAATACAATATCAGTAGATATAACTTTGAATTCAATCATAGAATTTTTTACTTCTAATTCAAAATTGTCGTTTTTCCTATTAATTATCCCTAAATATACGTAAAGAGTATGAGACATTTTATTATATCTTTAAATAGATACACTGTTCTTATTTAAGGGGATTACTATAATAAATTTTTGAGAATTATGAATTAAGGTGCTTTTTTAGTTAAATATTTAAATTAAATATGAAATTGAAGAAATTGATATTTTGTAATCTTTAAAGTGATAAATAGTTACTGTTACTATTCAAAAAAAATCTGCAATCATTTTCTTTTTTTATTTATTTTTTATTTTATAGTAAAAAATTCCTCCTATTTGTTAAATAATGATAATAAAAATAAATTAATGTTTAGTAATCTCATTCAAGAGATTTCCGTAGATTAGAAAAATTAGAGATTTTTGCTTTTAATCTTGCTTAGTTAACTTGTTGATTATAGTCTATTTTTGAGGATTATATATTTTTCTCTTTAAAATTGTCCTAATTATTTACAGTCAAACATTTTTTGATTATCTCTTTACAGTTCTTTAATATTATTCATAATTTTATTGTTTTTTTCTATCCTCTTTTACGTTTTTTTTAAGTGCAAAAAAATTTGCTACCTATTAATTTGATGGTTTTGTGACTTATGAAAAGCAACATTTTTACATTTTTTATTTTCAATTTTTATTCCTCTATTTGCAATCTATCACCCCTTTTATTTTGTAATCTGTTTAAATTGAAAATTTTTGCAACTTCTTTATTATTTATTTACTTTTTATTTTTTTATTTTATTAATTGATGCTGAAAAATTAACTGATCTTTATTGCAATTCTTAGAAACAGTTATAATTCGCTTCTTTCATTGAATTTAGAATAATTTTCTTCTATTTTGATGAGCTTTTCATTAAATTTAGTTTCAATCTTCTTTCCATCTTTAATTCAATTGATTTTTAATATAAATTAAAAATTACTAATTTAATTACTAAACATTTGCTATTAAATTGAAAAAATTCACAAATTTATAAAATAAAACTTTTCTCTTGTTTTTCTCCTTATTTTACAACTTTCTTATCTTGCAAATATATGTTTTTCTGTACTATTGGATCTTAGAAAATACCTTTAATACTCCTAAGATATTGTTTTTGATTTTTAGTTAAATTATCGAAAATCTTTTTTAATCTTCCTGTTTAATTTATTAATCTTTAATTTTATTTACCACTAGTTTTACTTAAAGTTCAAAATTTATTTGCTAGAGAGCTAATTTCTTATTTTTTATATATAGTTTTGATTTAATTTATTTTATTATTATATTTAAGGAAGTAGAGTTACTATTATTTGTCTAATTTTTCGCTATTTTTCCAATCATATGAATAAGATAAAACACAGTTTACTCTTATTTATCGTAACTATGAAGTATTACCTTTTTATTTTATCTTTTTTAATTATATAAAAGTATAGCATTCTTTATTATAAGATAAGCATATTTAATTAATCTTACTTAACTTAATTATTTATTTAAGTTTATAAATAACCTTAATGACGTTTACTCTTTAAAGTATCAAAATTACAGGATGCACAAGCAAGAAGTTATAATTAAAATACTATTCTTGGATAGTTTTAATATTTCTTGCAACTTGCTTAAGCAATGCTGGATATTAATACTAATTATTAGTAATTTAATTAATTGCTATACAAAAATACATTTTGTTTATAAAATAGTCAAAACATTATGAAGAATTATCAAACTCTTTTGTCAAATTATTTACTTAAGCAAAGAGAGATAATATACCGCATTAGAGAGCTTTTGCTCTACATAAATGTCAAAATTAGGAATTTTCTAAATTATACTAGAAAATAATAAATCTTATAAGCATTATCTTTACTAATTGTGAAAATATAAAAATAGAAAGCAAAAGAAAAGCATAATAATCTAAATAAAAATACCTAAGTAATTTAACAGAAACAAAATACTGATAAATGTAAGAAATAGTAATCAAATAAATTTTAATCCCAATTAGAAACAATAATTTATCGAAAATTGAGAGATTTTAGTATCTAAAAATTAGAAAATGTTCCTATAGTAAAAGAATAAACAGAAAAATATAATAGAAAAAGATTAAAATAATGAGTATTTAAAAATAATTATCAATTTTATTTCATTGTATTATTATTCTTTATTTTTATCTTAAGAATCTTATTCATTAAATTCTTATATCAAAAGATATAATTTTATATAAGGTAGTACATTAAGATATTATAATTTTTTTAACTTTTGAAGGAAAATTTTTAAATTTTTGATGTTTTAAAAATAAAAATGTTTATTAGTTATTATCCAAATAAATATATAAATAAGAAATATTTTAAGAAAATAATAATCTTTTTGTCTAAAATAGATTAATAAGGTAAATACATATGTATTAAAATTTTAAAAAGAAATAATAATTTAGTATAATCCAGTTAATAGAATTATTTAATATAAGAAGAACTTGGAATTTAACTATTTTAATTAGAAAGTTAATATTATAATAATATCATTATAAATTTAAAAATTGTAGTTAAGCTAACTTAATTATATGGCAATATTTGCTGGAGTTCTTTTAGAACTTTTCTGAAATTTAGGGAGGCATAACTCGTGACAATATATAAAAGTTTCCAAGAATAATATTCTTAAAACAAATAAAATTAGTGAAGAATAAAAGAAAGAAGTATCCTTAAGTGATATTTTGGTTATTGTATTAAAACAGACTAAGATTTAATAATTTTAATTTATTAAAGCAATTAAACTAAAAACACTTTAAAAAGTAAATAAAATAATGCTGAATATTTGCTTAAAATAATCAAAATATTTTAATTTAAAAAGTAAAATAAATAATTTTACTATCTAAATTAAAGTTAATCTAGTTTATTATTTTTAATTAATAAATAATATAAATTTTAAGATAATAATAATAAATAAAGCATTATTAGTCATTAAAATTTACAAATACCTATATATGCATCTATTTTACAATTTAACTAATTATTTTTAATAATTATAAATTCAAAATTTAATTATATTTTTATATACATTTACTTATAAGTGTCTGATCAAAATTATTAAAAGAACCTTGAAATTAAATTATGCTAAATCTTTAAATTTGGTAATTTAATTTCTTTTTTATAAATTAATCATATAAATAATACTATTTATATAGCAATTAAGTTTTGCTGACTATTAAATAAGCTATTTTTTATTTTTATATATTAAAACTTTGTTCATATCTAAAATGTTTAAAGTTAATATTTTTAATTTATAGTATTTCTACTTTTTAAAATAATTACAAATTCTAATTATGATAATAATAACAAGAGAAATAATTAATATTTATTGTTGGTTTATAGTTTTATACTTAGTAACTTATTATTTCCCTATAATTTTATATATAAAATAAAATATTAATTTTCTATTTTTCTTATTTAATTTATTATTTATCTTTAATTAAAATAAAAAATTAAATAATTAAAATATTTAAAGGTAAGATACAAAAAAAGCATTTTTCTAATCGGAAATTTTCAAATTTTAAAACAATTAAAAATTAAATATTTAAAATACTTAGTTGCAATCAAAAAGATTTTTGGCATCTTTAAATGCTAGAATGATTTCTTCAAATTAAAGACATTTATTTTGAAATGTACATAGCATTACTCTTCTTTTCTCAACTTCTCTTGCCACTTTCTTCTTAGTCAACTTTTCTAACTAAAAATTCTCATATTTTATCATGTAGCATTTTTATAAATTTTTATTTGTAAATCTAAAATTTATAATTTGTTGTTTGGGAATTGGTAAGTGTAAATTTTTTCGTACAATATGAGACACCTACAATCATAATTTTGCAACCTTTTGCTTTAGTCATTTCCTTATAATTATTTAGAAATTACATGTTATAATATGTTTAAAATTATAAATTCTTATTAAATATAAAAATATTCTTAGCAGTATAATTACTATTTTTGAGATCTTTAAAAAAACTTAAGATTGTGTCTATATTTTATATATACTAATAATTTATCTTCTAAATTGCTTATTAAATGTTGTATCTATAATATAAGAAAACTTTAGATATTTTGAAATTAGTGAGTTTATATTTTTGTATTAGATATTATATTATATCTCTAAAATATTACTCTATAAAATTAAATCTTAATTTTGGTCTTTGCTTTATCTATTAAAATTCTTAATGCTTTAGTCGTGTTCTTAAGTATCTATTTCAATATTATAAATTGCTAGTAATTTTTAAACTATTTCAATATATAGGTATCCTTTTTCCAATTATTTCTTAAAAAATACCAATAGTTTATAAAGGAAAATGAAGGTTTTCCTTTTTAATTTTATGTAAAAAGATTCTAATTCAATTATGAATTTTAAAGGTAACTTAACTCTTGTTAATTATTCAAATAGTAGTAATTTTTCTATGGAATCAAAAATTTCTTTGCATCAATCAAATTTGCTATTTTCTTAGTATTTCCTTATGCTTGTTTGTGGAAGACATCAATGATTTTTAGATAACCCAAATTTCCTAATTTATTTATTTCATTTCTCGAAATCTCTTCAAACTTAAATTATTTAAATTTCTATAATATATTACTATAAAACCTTTACGCTAGAAATTTATCATAGAGTTCGAGAACTATGATAATAAGTGCAATTGTACTTCAATTTTTTCAATCATTTTTACTTCTTTCTTAAACATTTGAATTATGATTGAGGTATTAAATTAATCATAATTTCGTTCAAATCTAAGTATATTATTTAAAAAAGAGTTAAAAACTATATTAATATAGTCTCCTCCATATTTCAATAATTCTCCTTTGATTCATCAGAATTAGATACTTAACCATTTTGAATTTCTTTTAATATCCTAAGTAACTTTTTAAGGTTAAAAGTTAAAAATTATATAAATATGTATCTGGATAGTAATTAGTTTCTTAGTTCCTATACTTAGTTATAATATCTCTAAATAAACACATTTGATTGCTTAATTTATTAATTTACTTTTTCTAATTAATGAGAATTTAATATTGATTAGGAAATTTCATAAAGCATTATAAGTCATATAAATCAAGATTCTATTAGTTAATGTTTTAATATATATTAATCTAAATAACTCATTTAGCTGAGGATAAGGTAGTAGTTACTTTTATTTGTATTCTTAAGGATAATTGAGAAGAAAGCCTTATAAGACATTATAGCTATTATTACGAAATAGTATTATAGAATTATAAGCAAAAATAAAATGTAATAGTTTATGATAATATAAAAATTAATAAAGCTTATAAAATATATAACTATAACTTAGATTTACTATAAACTACATTTTTTTGCTTTAATATTTAAATCATCAGTATGTATATTTGGTTACTTATCCTATCTATTTTCTTTTACATAGATAAAGTATATATAACAAACTTTTTCAAACTACCAAAAATATAATTTCTTATTATAACAAAATATATCTTAGCGAAGGAAAGGGATATAGAAAATGATTGATTACTAAAAGGAAGACAATATTAAATCAAGAAAGCATTATTATTCGAATCACAGAGCTAGGATAAAAACTGAATTTTTAAAGTTTTTTAATATTTAAAAAAAAAAAACTTACGGTTTTTTCCAGAAAGATATGAAAATCTTTGAAAAGTACAAACTTTTTTATTATTTATAATAATAATGCATAAATATAATCTTTTTAATTAAAAATAAAAATAAATTTATAAACAAACCATAAAAGACAAAAATTATAGTAAGTAAAGTAAAGACGGTTAAATAATTTAAGTTTTTCAGTTTTATTGATCATTTATATGATAAACGATTTGAAGAAATTTCAGGAATACTGAAATAAGAAATGTTAGTTGTTAAAGTAGAATTATTTTAATTGGATCAGCAAATATTAATTGCATATATCAATATTTAATAATATCAAGAAATTTAAATGTAATTATTATATTTTGATAACATCAAGAATTTTGAATAATAATAAAAGATTAAAATAAAAAAAGGAAGTTAAATGCTTTTTGGGATAAATTTTGAAATTACAAATTTTACAAATGCTTATTATGTAAAAAAATAGAGCAATCAATAAAGAAATTATCTTAAAAATGAATAGTAAATGAAAATAAACAGAATATAATAGATTTCAAATAAAGCTAATATAATGCTAAAAAAATTAAAATTGATAAGTTTAAAATTAATAAGCACATAAGCATTTTTAATATATTTAAAAATTTATATACATTTTATAAAATTAAATAAATATAATTGGAAAATATTAAATAATTTGTATGGATATAATTAGAAAATATGATAAGAGCAATTCGTTTATTTACTATAGAATATCTTAAATCAAATTATTTAACTAGTAAACTCATATATAGTATTTTATGCTTGTATTTAGTTGTTTTTATAGATAAAAAAAAGAAAAATTTAATTAAATTACTTTAAACTAATATTTAGTATCATTATAAAATAAAGTTATTAACATAAAAGTTTATAAAATAAATTTATTAGATTGTAACATAATTTTTATGCTAATTATATTAAAACGAATAATTTATGCTTCTAAAATAATTATTCAAAGGCTGAATGCTTTACGCTTGCTATTAAAGATCGCCAAGATTAGCTTTTACAGTTATCCTGACTTTCTAAAGAGTAATTACGGATTCTCTTATTCTGATGGCATTCTTTTAGTAAATCTCTTTTTCTTGCTTATGATTAGTTAGTTCCTACTAAGGATAAGTTGATGATACTTGTAGAGGATTATTTTAAATGTTCTTTCTAAGTAGGTTTGCTTTTTCCTTAATTCTTCAATTGTTTCGCTATTGTAAGACTTTGACTTATAAAAGTTTTATTTTGAATTACTGTGATTTGCTTCATGTTACCTTAAGGAGAGAATGCATTAGGTTACATTCTTTAGTAGTACGATCAAAAAATGCTATTGTAATCCTAAAATAATCTATTTATTTCCCTGAAAATTTTCTTTCTATTTGTAAAATAAATTTTGAGGAAAACTAGCTCTTCTTCTAAGGGTTTTAGAAAGCTTTGCTAATATTATTAAAGGTTACCCTTTCTGCTTTAGAATAGGGAGAAGTTTCTATAATTTGCACTTGAAAAATTTGTATGATTGGCTGGCATATTATCACTCCTCTTTTACGGCTAGAAAGAACTAATTTTCTGGAAATTTTTTAATCATATATATCTATTATTTTCAGCTTCATTAATCAGTTTTTGAAATAATTTAAGTCAGCACTTGATTCAATATTCAGTTTAATATCAGAGTAGCGTATTATTAATATATAATTCAGAGTTCTCCCCATAATTTCTGCATGTTGCTTTTTAGAATTTATTCTTCTCTCCAAATTCATCGTTAAAGCTTAGAATCGCATTTTTCTAGTAATTAAAAAGCTTTATTTACATTTATTTAGCGTTCTAAATATTACAAGTCTTTTTTAACTAATAAAGGCCACTCGGAACTTCTTGTAATGTCAAAAATTCTATAAGTGAAATTCTGTTTTAAAAGATCTTTTAAGAAATGCTCTTAAATGAAATTAAATAAAAGATTTAGTCCTAGATGGTTTATACTAACTTTTATTTTTTTATGTTTTAAGATACTAATTGATTTCGTCTACTTGTGTATTTCATCCTTTCTATTCTATGAGTACTGATTTATCTTTTCCTCAGTTTCAGAGTCTTAAAAATATCTTCTAAACTTCTTACTAAATTTTTTAAACTTTTAAGATGATTATGTTCGTTTTGGATTAATATCAAGTTAACTCTAAATTGACTAGTTTTGCAAATGTGTCCTATTAAAAATGCATAGTTTATTTTCCTATTTTTCCTAATGTAGTAGTTACTTAAGAAACTATATTCCTTAGAAAATGATTATAACGTCATATTAGCTTATTTTTATTTAAAGGTCTCATATATCAAAACTTGAAAAACCTTCTATTATTCCCCAACAAGCCGATTTTATAAAAAGCTTATCTTAATTGACTTAAAAAGATACCTTTCATTGAACTTGGATATCTGCTTTTATGTGCAAGTACTTTTTTAAAATTCGCTAGCATTTAGATTTTATTAGTATCTCCTTTCTGAATGCCTTTTAATACTTTATTTTTATCTTAGATATGGTTGAATAATCTATTAGAAACATTCTAGTTCTTTCGATTAAAATTACTTCTTCTAAAGATTTATTTTTCATCAGTCAAAAGCTCTATTTTCACTTGAAGGGCTTTTTCTTGTCATTTATTCTTATTTAGACTTCATTTTATCTTAAGCTATAGTCTTCGAAGATTTAGTTTTCTTTCTAAAAAGTCTCAATAGTGGAATTCCTTAACAAATTTAGAGTTAAAGCTTAGATAGTTAGACATATTATTTTCAAGCTAACCATTCCTCTACTCAATTCTTGCTCTTTGAATTTAAGGTTATTGATCTGGTTATTATTTATCCTTTTAAATATTCAACTATATCTTATGAAGGTGAAAGAAATTAGGAAATGTTTTAAAGAACTCATCTCTTTTTAGTCTATCACAAGTTACTCTTTTACAAAGTGTAATTAGTAGATCTTATTTCTCCCTATCCATCTCATATTGCTAGGATAGCTATATTAAATTTTCTTCTTAAATTACGACAAATTTATTTTAAAGAAAGGCTAAGGATGCTAATTTTAATTTAAAATAGATTTTTTAGTAATTTATTAATTATATCTCTTGCTTAGTTGTTTTAAATAACTAGAAAACGAATTTACCTTAAATATTTTCTTTAATTTAGCGACCTTTAAAATATGAATATGAGATTTTTAACCCTATTCTTACTACTAACCTAATTCTTCATTTTGACTGTTTTAATTAAAAATAGCTATAGTTAATTTGTTACTTACTCTTTCTTCTTCTTTATAATACCTTCAAGTTCCTAGTTTTTTATCAAGCTATATATCATAGCTCGTTACAAACTTTTAGTATTAAGTTTGCTTAGACTTTAGATCAGCATTAATTAATATACTAACTAGCTTTAAAGTTAAAATTTATCTAACTCTATATAAATAGAATTTCTTTGCTGCTTTATATCGACTTTAGATATTAGAATTATTTTACAAAGCTTAAATGTTATCATTTGGTTGAAAAGAGATAAATTCCTTTAATTCCTTATTTTAATCTTTTAATTTTTATTTTCTGTTAATTGTTTTAAAAATAATTTTCTATATTTATATTATGTAACTAACTTCTTTTTTCTTAATATACTTTAAATATTTTCTTATCTTTTTAAATATTTTTGATTTAGCTAAATTTATATTTTTATCTATAGTAAATAGATTTTTAGAATTAAAAATTTTAATTTAACTAAGCATTAGCAAAAAATTATTATTAGATTATCATTACTCATTGAATATTCTTCTTATTTGAAATCTTAAACAAATATTTATTAAATTAATTTTGCTTAACCTATAATTGCTTTTTATCTAATTTTATCTTTGCAAAATAAAATTTTTAATTTCCTTTTGTTTTTTATATTTTAGTTAATTAATTTCTTCCATAAAAAACAATTTAATTTCTATAAATTTATTTAAGATATTTAGTTGCCTCCAAGTAAATTATTCTTAGATAATTAGCTTTAGATTAAGACTTTAATTGCTGATTACAACTTTATTTTTGATTTAACTATTTTTAACTATTTTTAATAGTTGATATAGATATTCTATGCTATAGATAGTATGATAAATATTTTTACTAATCTTCTATATAAACTTGAATAGATATTATTTACTATTTTGAAAGTAAATATTAAAAAAGAATTAATTATGATCTTAATCTTATATAATTTTAGACTTTAGTATTTTAATTAATTTTTATTAAATTAGCTATACTATTAAATAATTTATTTTCTTTACTTCTCTAAATTTAATAATTTTTGATTTTTATCAATAAAAAGGTGAAGATAATTTTAAAAGACAAAATGATTGATTAGTTAATATAGTAAGCTGTACTACTGCTAACTAATTTCCTTCAAGATTAGAATACATAATATTTATTGATAAAATCTAAAATAACTTTTAAAGTTATTTTCTAAAATTTAAAAGTACTAGAATTTTATAATTAAGTAAAACATAAATTAGGAGAAATAGTTTAATCAGCAAATAATTAAAAATAATTATACATAAATGTGGAAAAAGCTTAATTATAAAATTAAATTAACTATTTTGAAGAATGTTATTATGATAGCGGTTTATTAATTTTATATAAACAGTTCTATAAAGATGTTTAATATAAAAATAACTATTTTCATTAAACAAAAAATTATTAAAACTAGCTAGATAGTTTAATCTTAAAGATATATTTTTCTTTTTTTCATTTAATTTAGTGATTAGAAATCTCTTACATTTTTTTTTCAAGGCTTTAACTTGTAAAGATTGACTATTTTTTTATAAATGATTGATACAAAAATTTAAAATAAAAATAGATTTTTGAGTAGCCTAGTTATTTTTAAATTTTTTAGTTTTAAATAGTTATTTATCCTATTCTTAGTTTATATCTACTAACTTAATTAAATATCTAAAATGATATAAAGATATTTATCATTTTATTTAATATTAAATTATTTCTATCAAAGATGTTTTCAAGTAGCCTTTTTTATTTTTGTTTTAATGTTTTTCAATTTTTATTTTTATTAAATTTACTTAATTAGCACTCAACACTATAATTAATCTTAAAAAACTAAGATATTTCTCTCCAAAAACCAATCTAAAAGCTTAAACAAGGGAAAAATAAAAAATATAAATAGATTAAGAATAATAAAAATATTTAAATGATATAAATTAAATAAACTTAGTAAACTAAAAGCATATAAATAGAAAAAATAAGGTAAATAAATAAACTTTAATATTAAAAGTAATTAGATAATTGAAAAGATTGTGGGAGCTGAGAATTACCTTCGTGAAAACACTTTCTGGTTTTATGGCTAGGAACAAGTTCCTTCCTGTCGATGAGAAAGTTCCTGGTCAGAGTCATTTTCTGAAGAGAACACTGTCTTTGAGATTATCCACTCTTGGTAGGGCCTTGAAGCCTGGCTGCTCATAGGGATGGAGCTCCCTAGTAGCTGTACCTGGAGCACAACAGGATATCCCCGTTAATCCATAAAAAGAGAGCGTCGAGTCGTGTAATCGGAAAGGAGTTTCCGATCCAAAAACTTTTATAGTTGAAATTAGTTGAAATTAATTAATTAAAAGTAATTAATTAAAATTAAATTAATTAAACTAATCTCCATCTAATTAAAAAGCTAGGTAATATTAAAATAATAGTTTATGTAGTTATAATATAAATTTGGTAAATAAATAAAATATATAAATTTAAATTTATAAGCAAAATATATTAAGAATAGTAAAATATTAAGTAATTAAATATTTTATAATATTATTAAATTTCAATCTTATTTAAATCAAATTTGCTGACATTATTAAAATTAAATATACAAGGAAGAAATATATGATTAATATTAAAAAAGAATGAAGATTAAATTGATATTAACGTAAATAATTTAAGATATAATTTTATAAAATAATTTTATGATAAATAAATGTTAAAAGGAAAAAGCTATAAATTAAATACTTCATTATATTTAATATTAATATGCTCAATAAAAATTAAAAATTATAATATTAAAAAAGGTTTTTAGAGTATATTCAAATTCGATTATATCTTAATATTTAATTAAAAAAATGAAACTTAAATAAGTAATAGAAGATTTGGAATTGCAAAAGTTACAAGTAAAATAGATATAGAAAATGATAAGATAATAATAACTAAATCTCTAATGAATTAGATATAGTCTATAAATAGTTTTTTTATAATTTAATATTAAGAAACATGCTAATATTTGTATATTTAGGTTTTAAATATACTAATCAGCAAAATAAAATAATAAAAATAAAGTATAGTTAATTATAATTAAATAATTTGAATATTATTTAGCAATTTAAAAATAACGAAATTTCTATTAAAAATATAGTAATATTTAAACAAATGAAAAGTAGCAAAATAATATTCTCTAGATAGTAAATATTAATTTAATAAATATGTTTATTAAAATAGCATAAGAAATATTGAATCTATTAAAATTAATAATTAAAAATGATAATATAAATATATTATATAATATATATTGCTCATATCTAATTATTATGTAATTTAATAATTAAATTAATTAAAAATTAATTAAAATAGCTTTGTATAAAAAAAAAAAAAATGGAAAGAATTAAATCTTTTACGAAGAATTAAATACTTCTTTAGAATTTACCATAGAGTAAAGATTTACCGAGCAAAGGTCAAATAATTAAAATAGTGGAAAGACCAACACTTTAATTTGGAGTTTTAGATCCTAATACCAAATACTACTTAACTAAAATTAAGAAAAATATTATATAAATTTTGAAGAATATTTAGAATATAAATTTTAATTGTTTCTTACGAATACCAACGAAAATGTTGGCAAAATCTTAAAAGAGAATTGATGAACTATTAAGTGCTTCATAGGTAATTCAAAACAACAGAAAGTCAAAAAAAGCCAGCAGTTTGACTCTATAAAATTACCGCCAAATTGAATGGCGGTTAAAAGATATGAGTTAAAATGTAAAAGATAAAAATAAGGAAAAGATATTAAATTTTGAAGATTAAAGTTTTTCAAATTATGATTAATTCGGATTAGAAATTAAAAATTTGTAACGAGCTGAAAAATATGAATAAGAATATTAGCAGTAAATTTTCTATTAACATAATAAAACATCTAAGTCAATAGAAACACAAACTGAATATTAATAAACATTTAATTAATCTACCTAAACATATGAGAAAAAAGTTTAGTATGATCAATTATATAATAAGATTAATAAAGAAACACAAATTTAATAAGAATTATTGCAAACAAATACTTCAACTTAAACTTTACTTTAAGCTAATTAAATATTTACTCAAATTGAAATGAAAAACTAGTAAATAAAGGATTTGAACTTAATATAAGAATAATTGTAATTATATATTTAAGATTTAAATTCATAGCAAATATATCAATAAATTGATCTTAATGAAGCTAGGAACAAAATCTCATTATAACAAGCTCATATCTAATCATTAGATAATGAATGCTATTAACTTAAAAATAAAATTTAAGAATTAGAACAAAATTAGGAAGAATAAAATTAATAGGCAAATTAATTAATTTCTGCATATTAAATGTAGGTATAATAACATAAAATTAATATTGAGAGCTTAATCTTATAGAAAGAAAATGATATTTAAAATACTATTTAATTCTATTCTCAATAAATAAGAAACTCTTTCAAATAATAAAAATAATATTCTGATAATCACACCTAAACTTTTCAAGAAATGTAAATAAAATCATTATAAACTAACTAATATATATAAACTGATCAAAATAATAAGATAACTTTAGAAAATTATAGCTAAACTCTAGCAAATTAATAATTGAACAAATAAATCTAAACATAAAAAACGTTTATGAATAATCATGAAACAATGACTAATATTACTGAATAACATCTAAATCATTTTTATTAGGAGTGTAAATAATCGAAATAAATCAATTTAGAATTATAGCAAGTTTATAATGATTTGAATACTAAATATATTTAATTAATTAAGGAGCATGATCACTAATTTGAGCTAAAATTAAATGCATATGCTGAGATATCATAACTTTAAAAAAATTAAAAAAAATCTTAGGTTCAGCAATTTTAAAAAGCATTAAAATGAGATGTAGCAACTCAAACCCTTAATTTTAATAATAATGACTTGAGAGAAAGTTAAAATTTAATATAAGACTTTTCTAATTTTATAACAACAAATAATTAATCCTCTCATAAAGATTCTAATTCAGTTGATTTAATAATATTTGATAAGAGAAACTGGAGAGATGCTCACCTAAATCAAGAAAAATTAAATCTAAAATAACGAAATCTATTATTTAATTTTGATATTGAGGAAATTATAAAGAGATATAACTTTAAAAACGAAAAATTTGTATAATTTTTAAGATAAAAAAAATGATAAAATTAAAATCTCTTAACCACTATCGAAAACAGATTTACTACGTTATCTTGCGAACTTGATTATGCTACATGTGATGGAATTTCAGTTCCTATAAAAATAGACCAAAAACTATCTTAATAATATGATACGTTAACTTTATATACTATTATTTACTACAGAAACTCAATGTTATAAGCACCAAAATTACTTCACATTTAAATAAGCAATAACTAAAAATTCCTTTGCATCTATGATCCAGGTCTTAAAGGTGGAGTAAAATAGAACTAATTAAAACTAGCACATTGTAACATGAATTCGATCTAAACAAAATAATTAAGTATTGAATAATTTACTAAACGATAAGAAATTGATATATTTTCTATTAATTAAACTTGACAGCATCAATATTTTACTCCTATATCAATTTATGGGTATAGAACTTTCTTTAAAAATTGTGAAGACTCTTAAAGAGCAGGGGGTGTTTGTTTTATTGTTAAATAAGAACTTGATTCGAAATAAATAGAATTGGATTTTGGTTAATAAAATAATAGATTTCTACTTATAAAAGTAAATGATATGTATTTTGCTACATGTTATATGCCAACTGATGAAAAGTCTTTAATAATAAAAGATTAATCTTACTCAAACTTAGAATTAATACTTAGAGAAGTTGGAGATTAAGCACTCATACTAATGGGTGATTTTAACGCTCTTTTGCATGGATATGGTAGCAACAATTAAATAAACTCTTAGGACAATGCTTAGAGACTGCTAAAATTCATTGAAGATTATGATATGCAAGTATTAAACAATTAAAATTTGGATACTTTTAGAAGTAGAGTTAATAATAAAACATATTGCAATGATTATATTATTGCTAACTATCATATTAACATTAACTAGATAACTGAGTTCTAAGTTATTTAAACTAGTGCACTTGATACAGATCATTTTCCGATATTATTTAACTTAAATATCTCAAATATAAACAGGAATATACCGATACTTGCTCCCAGAGTTAATTTCAAGATTAATAAACTTTAAAATTTAGAAATAAGATCTTATTACAAAGCTGAATTCGATGGATGTTCAATTGTTTTTGATATGATTAATGAAAATAATATAGATGAGCAGTATAATTACATTAAGTATGTTTTAATAAATAATGCAGATAATGTTTTAGGATAAGTTTGATAAAATAACAATTTTAATAGATTACCATCCAACTTAATTTAAAGTTTTAATGCCGCAAAATAAGCACAAAAAGATTACTAATAGGCTTTATAGTAAGAAGGAAGAGTAAATTAGATTGTAATAAAATTAGCTTAAGAAAAAATTAAAAAATTCAATAGATATAAAAGAAATTACTGAAAATTCAAAATAAAATAAGCTAAAAATAATAGAGAAGAAATGAACAAAACTCCACCTAAAATGTTTAAATAAGCAAGAAAAATCTTAAATCCAAAAAAGCGTAACAATATGTATTTAGATTAGGAAGGTTTCACTCAATTCATAAAAAATTGAGAAAATAATGTTTTTAATAAGCATAATAACATAAATTAGGAAGAATTAAAAGCATGCAATTAAAAAATCGACAATATTTTAAAAAATTGTGATTTTGTTAAAAAGCATTAATAGTCTTATCTGCAAGGATTAGATCTCTTTAGTTTTAATGAAGTTTAAGTAATAATAAAAAAACTAGCTAATAATAAATCATCAGGTGCTGATGGTATTAAAGCAGAATTAATTAAATATGCAAATAAAGAGTTTCATATTATCCTTTGAAAGTTTATGAATAATATATTAAGAGAATAAAGAATTCCTAATGAATTAAAGTAGATAAGAATTCTCCCTATATACAAAAAAGGCTCAAAAAGTGATTGAAAAAACTGGAGACCTATAGCTCTTATTAATATAATACTAAAAATTTATGACAAACTATTAACTTAGAGACTTTATGAGTATGTTAATTAACGTAGAATTATACATCCTTCATAAAAAGGATTTCTTAAAAAAAATTAAACTATGCATCATGTATGGACTTTATAACAAATTATTGATTTGCATAAAAGATGAGGAAAGAAGAAACAACTTATTACTACTCTTATAGATGTAGAAAAGATGTTTGACACAATTGACAGGCGATTACTTTTTGATCATTTAAGAAGAATAAAGCTTCCTTTAGCATTGATTAATAGTTTTGAATCTTTTTATAAATAATTAGATGTTAGATTTATTTTAGATGGGACCTTATCTAGAAATTTACTTTATAATAACGGAGTATTATAAGGGAGTTCTCATGGACCAATACTTGCTATAATCTTTTATGATATTGTAATAAGATATATTGAAACTTATTAAAAAAAGCGTGGTTTTAAAATATGTGGTCGAATATTTATTACTAAGGCTTGGGCGGATGATTTAATCTTATTTTCAGATGAAACGAATATGAATGCATTGATTTAAGCAACTTGTAAAGTTTTTAGATGAGTAAAGTTAACTATTAATGTAGATAAGTGCGAGTACATCTGCTTCTTAAAGAAAAATTAAAGATAAAATGATTCTAACCTAAAAATTACTTTGAATAACATAGAGATTAAAAAATCTAAAAATATAACATATTTAGGATACAAATTTAATGAGCATGAATACTATAAATCTCATTGCAATGAAATATATTTAAAATATAGATAATGTGTAAATGGCGCTATTTTGTAACTTTCTAAATATAAAAATATTACACCTTCAAACTATTTACAAATTTTTCGATCTTTTATTCTTCCAAAAGTAGAATATGGTTCAGAAGTAATCCCTTGATCTATCATCCAAGGAATTAAAAAGATTAAAAATAATATTTATGCGAGCTAAAGAAAAGTAGCAAGATAGGCCTTATAAAGTCCGAATGCGACCTTTAATGAATCATGTTTTATAGATTTAAATTGGTTACCATTTGAATATTATATTACAACAAAATACATAAAATTTTATACCAAAATAAAAACAGAAACTTAATTACAACCTGATTCGGATATTAGTTTTCTTTTTAATAGATCTAAGAGTGATAATTTGCAATACTTTAAAAATCTTTAGAAGTTGACCAAACACTATTAAATAGATTTAGAAAATACTAATGAAACTTAATTACTTATCAAAGAGGTGAAAACTTAGTTACAAAAGAAATTTTATCAAGACTCAGTGAATCGGATGAGTAAAATGTCTACAACAAGTTTCTATTTCGGAGAAATAAAAAACGATACTGAAAAATTTCCTTATTACACATACACAACAATTAACAAAAACAAAAAAAGAGAAATAATTTCAATTTACAAGCTAAGAACTTTTAGTTACAATTTTCAGCATGATTTGAAGAAAAGACATTACGAAATAAAACATTCAGAATTTTGCAACTGTGGATAATTAGATACAATCTAACATATTGAACAATGTGAATCTCTAAAAGATTTGATTTAAGAATTTTAAGATTTCAAAAACTATGATTTGCTCAAACTTGTGACATATAATTAAACTTATCTTAATCAAAATTTTCCAACCTTAAAAAAACTAATACATATTGATTTTAGAATAAAATAATTTCATAAAAAGCTACTTAGAAGAAGAAAACAAATTCTTGAGTAAAATAACGAAATTTTATAAGATACATTGAATTATGAAAGCTTTGAAAGTTCCAATGGTGATGAAGAAGAAGAAGAATATGAATCAGATATTGACCAAGAAAACTGATCGGGAAATCTACTAAACTTTCTTATTATCTATATGAAAATATAGTAAAAACATATTAAGTAATTAATTAATTAATTAAAATAGCTTTGTATTTAAATAGATATGTTGTATTTATTAAATTCAATCTATTAACTATTTAAAATAAAATAGATTGCTTTTATCTTTTAAGAAGTATACTAAACTAATAGTTTTATTTAAAAAATGTACTAAATAATTTGTTCTTTAAACCAGAAGTATTATTTAAACTTTTAAATTATAGTATTTTAACTTAAATATTTCTTTAAATTATAAATATTAATGGTATCTTTAGTTTATATTAGTATTTCAAAACTATATCTTATAATATTAATAAAATAATACCAAAAAGAAAAATAAAAGAAAATAATAATATAGAAATAAGTAAAAGTTAAATGATAAAATACTTTAAAAGCCATGTTATTTAAGTTTAACTTAAATTAGATACCAATTAAAACTTTATATACTTAGTTAATTTAAATTAATAACCAATTAATTCATTAAATTACCTTTATTTACTCTAATTATTCATTATTAAATTAGTATATCATCATTAAACAAACCAAATATTAGCTAGAGTAATTAAACAAATACAATTATTAACAAAAAATTATGCATAACAACAAAATGCTTAGGCTAGCATATTAAATAGTATAAAAAATAACTTTAATATTTCCAATTTGCTATTATAAGTATTTTAGATTAATTAAAAAACATAAAAAATTAATTAATTATTAAAATAAAAATATTCATTATTTACATTATAAAATCATACTATAACCCTATTAATATTTAGAAACTATTTAAGTTAAACAAGACTTAGATTATTATGTTAGCAAGATTAAACATTCAAACATATTTTAATTTCAATAAAATTAAGTAAAATCTATATAAATAAAATTAAAGTTAAATAATTGATAATTAAGAAAAATATAAAGATTAATATAATAAAACTTTAAATAGAAAATTTTAATTTTATTATCTATCTTAATTAATTAATTAATTAATTATAAACTAAATGTAAAAAAGAGTTTAACATTCTCTGGGGTTTCAACCAGGTACTTGCTGCCATTTTCTTAACGAGGATGGATACCACGATCTTCTTGATTAAGTGGTAGGTAACCACTGTTGATTCTCAGTCTATCCAGTAAATATTTTTCTCTTATAAATTCCATTTTATGTAATTCAAAGTTTGTTAATTTAAGTTCATGTTCTGTTTTGTTCTTTTTCGTTCAGTTTTTTTCAGGTTATGCATTTCCTTAATAAATGAAATCTTGATTTGAAGTATCAACATTGTTTAAGTTCTTATCTTGATTAATTTTTTATAAATATCTTGTTGACTATCTTTTCTAATCTTTTTATTATATTCTGATCTTAAATTTCGATTTATGAGATTTCTTCTTTTCTTATTTAAGTTGGAGTTTTTTCTAATTCCATTATTTGATTATTGGGTAAGTTTGATTAAGATTATCTTCATAATTATTCTTCTGTTATTAATTGATTTTATATTAGTTATTTTCTTAAGATTGTTAATTCATTATCCTGAAAATCAATATTACTCATAAGTTCTCTTATTTATATGCTTTGGTTATATATGGTTTCTTCGTATCGGGAAATTTATTTTTTCATTTGTTCGACTTAATTTTAGAGTTTTTAATATGGGTTATTTTTTTATTCTTCTACTTATTACATTCCAACCATCACTTTACATTTGGAAGAAAAACTAGATTCTGATGTAGTCATCTACTTTTAATTTTTCTTTGCCCGCCTTCTTTTGGCTTTTCTATTTTAGTTTCTAGAAAGGCGAATCGACTATTCCGTTTTTACCTCGCAATTTTCCATTTTTTTATTTTTTTTAATTATACTAAAGAATTAATTTCTAGATTTTTTAATAAAATAGTACGAAATATAAATACCATATTCAATTCAAAGGTTTTTCCTAAAATTTTATAACATCCAAATTAAAATATCTTAAGAAGATAAAAAAGGGCTTTAAAGTAAAATAGGCTTAAGTAATTATTGGATAACACTCCTTAAAAAATTCATTTAAATAGCTTTTAGAAGATAAAAAAATAAGATAATATGGTAAAATGCATGCGGTGAGATTTGAACTCACGCGGGATTTCTCCCACTAGAACTTGAGTCTAGCGCCTTGGACCGCTCGGCCACACATGCTTAATTTAATTAATTTATCTTCTATTTATACCAAATTTCATACAAAGTTGAAAAAAACTTAGGAGCGGAATAAAACTTCCCAAAAATTTCTGAAATTTATACTTTTATATGATGATTTATCTATCAATCAATCTGCTAAATTTAAAGCCTGATTAATTGAATTTAAGTATGGCTATTGTATTTATAGCTAATTATACGATATGCATTTCTTTTAGATGCAAATATAATATGCAGATAATTATAGCTTAGATTAGACTTTCTATTTCATATTAATTTAATTTCAAATTTAAGCAATATTCTAATGGAAACGAACCTGCTTTATCTTTAACCAAGATATTTTATTTTTTCAAAATTGCTTAATTTTCAAAAAACGCTAAACTTAAATCTTTCATATCACTAAAGTAAAAATTATGGTATTTCTAGATTTTTGCATTGAGAGCAAACTTGAATATTAAAACTTATAGAGGTTACTTTATCAATTAAAGTCTACTATTATTTGAAATTTGCTTACTGATTGCTTTATCCTTTAAATAGGAACAAAATGCTTAGCTGTTTTTAGCAATTATAGTAAAGTATTAGTAAAATCTCTAGCTTCTATTTATAGCAGTCAAGAGTAAGATTGAATAACTCATTCTTATTTGATAAAAAAGCCTATTATAGCACTTTTTTGTGCTTTTAGGTTATAATATAAGGAACACTTAATTAAACCTTTATTGGCTTAAGTAGATTGTAAATATAACCTAGTACTAAAGATTAAAATAATTAAACTAGAGACTGTAAAAAGAAAAATTAGTTGGTTATTTGATTTGAATAGAGGAATAAGAATCATAGTAGGAAATAGCAAACTAATATAAAATGGTGATTCCTTGTGGAAAATTAGGGAAATAAGGTAAACTAAATTAGTTCTATTCTAAAGGCATTTAAAGTCAGCTCACTTTACACATCTTTTAACTAAATATTTTCTAGGTAAAATAAATAAATTATAAGACCTAATGATCATTGATTTGAAAGGTATTAGTTAAAGAATTATGTTTAGTAGTTGATTATAGAGATATATTATATTACATAGAGGAAGAACCACTTTGAGCTTTAAGAAATGTTATAAGCATATGAACTAAGATTAGCTTTTAGTAACCTTTACTAGTAAAAAAGGATAAAGCTTAATTTACTTTGGTGATGGTAATATACTATTTAATTTTAATCTGTGCTATAAAGTTAAAGCAGCTCTTAAGTATAGTGCAAATTTCTCTAACTATACACAATTCTAACTCTATATTTTACAAGCAATAGCAAACTACCATCAGTCATCTATTCAACTATAAAAGCAAAGCATCTAAATCCTTTATTGTTTATTATAAGTACTTTAATCAGAGTGTTTAGAATCCTTCTATTTATTAATAATAAAAGCGTTTAAAATAAATAAATTAAGGCTAAATTATTTAATTATAATAAGAAGAGAGAAATTATTCAGCTTAGCTAAAATAAAGTTACATATATCAATAGAGCAAAAGGAAATCAAAGTATACTAATTACAGCCAAATTTAAAATATCTATTGGCTTGTAAATAAAACCCCTAGCTTCTCTTTTATACATCCAATTCTAAACTTCTATTTTATAAGATAAAATCAATCTAAGAATCTATAAGCTGAGGAAAATCTAGTTAAATACCTTCTTTATATAGTAAGCGTAATGATAAAGACAAGTACTAACTATCTTTAAATATAAATTTACTAAGTAATTATTAATTAATTAGTTTTATAATGATCTATAGTTTCAGAAAACTAGCAAAATCTATTCCTATATGTCTTAGCACTTTATTTAAATAACTTAGAATTAATAAGAAACAAAATAAAAATACCAAAAGATAAATAGCAAGGATATTAAACTCTAATCCTATAATTTAGAATCAATGCAAAACAAAATTAGTTTCAAAAACGAAATTGCAAATAAGGGGGTATAGAAAAATAGTATAAGCATTCATTTCTTTATTCTAGAGTTTTCGACTAGATTTGCATACACTTAATTAGTAGTGTTAACTAGAAGAGTTATAGAAATGTATTAATGTTTAAATAAATGAAGACTTAATTAGACTAAATAAACTTTTATTCTATATTTTAAGCTGATTATATCATCGTTTTATCTTAAGATAGATAAAATTATTTAAGTGTAAGAAGATTTAAAGATTTGCTTATAAAAGGAATCTAAAAAGAAATCCCTTTAGTCATAAGATTGAGCGCCAAATAGATAAAAAAACTACTAAATTTAAATGTGGGCAATTAACTAAAATAGATTGGCTTTTCCATATAAAATTAATTACTTATAACTTTCTAAATATTAGAATGAAAAATCTTATAAACTTAAATTTTAAGTCTAATAAGCTATTAACTAGTTTCCTTTTAATTCCAAGGAAGACTTTAAAATACTTTTGCTAATAGGATAAATTACCTAAGGTTTTTAATTTACTGCTATAAGAAACTAAAGGATTTTTTAAATTGGTTGAAACATAATAAATATAAAGCATATATAGATATGATAAAATTATACTTAACAGCTTTAGATATTAATATGCTTTACATTTAACACTAATAATGATTTTAATACAAAGAGATTAATAAAGAAACTTTGCATCGATAATCAAATAAAGCAAAGATATTATCAAAATAAAATTGTTGGGATATGCTTTCTTTAAACTAGTCATTCTTCTTTTTAAATCTATTTTCTTAGTTATACAACCAAATAATATAATCATTATCAAATAGACTAAAAAAGAAAAATCTTTACTTTAGTTTCTTTAATATGCATTACAGGAGAAAGGCAAGAATATTGACAGATATTAAATATTTGGGCTTATTTATGAAATATCCTTTTGCTTTAGATTTATAGTATAACATTTCCTTATATTCTGGATATAGTTACTTCTAGCAATCATCATTAAAACTGGACTAAAAAATAATTACTACTTATAAGGGAAAGTACACTGATCATATTGGCATATCTAATTTTTCAATTATTATAATTACTTACTTTCTCAATTAAAGCCTGAAATAGTTAGGAGGGATATAAAAGTTCAAAAAAGTAAGAGTCATTTAGTTTTATACATCTAGTAAATTTTTAACTTATAAAGGTAAATAAATATTAAAAGTCAATTTCCTTGTGAAGTCTGAGGAAAACTATCTGAAATAGAAAGTTAAACTAAAACATGAGATTAAATATAAAAAAAGCGATTGACTCGTGAAGAGAATAATTAGAAGCTAAACTAAAAAGATATATAGAAGTAATGAAGGTCTAGAATAATCAGAAGTGAAGTCTAAGAAAATTACATTAATATCCTTTATATTATCTTTTATAGCTAAAATTAGACAAAAGTTACTTAAAATGTAATAATAATGCTTGATGCATAAATAATTAAGTCTACACTAAAAAGGCATGAGATATGTTTAATATTTAATATATATCTTAATTTCATTTAATAAGATTTGGCAATCAATTAGCATAATTAGGTTCAAAAGTCTTCTTAAAATATCGTAATACACAAGTTATGAGTAAGCAGGTATTTATTATGTATTATAACTCTCTTGATTATCTATTTAATATCTCTTAGTTATAAAATATATACTCTAGAGCTCCATAAATAGAAATAAAAATGACTCAAAGGCAAATACAAAAGGAGGTTAATAAATCTTTAAAAATCTTTGCGTTATTCTGATAACTGCTCTTCATAAATAGGCGGAGCAGCTTCAGTTTCAGGTTCGGTATTAAAATGCATAAGTTGTTTCTTTGGAAATTATAGAAATAAAGCTATTTACTCAGATAATAGGTGCTAAATAACATTTTAACTATACTTATTTTTTTAAACATTCTGGAAGACTCGGAAAAAAAAGGAGGTGTGCAACTTTTAGTTTAACTAAGCAAAGATTGGAGGTGCAGTTTATATCAGTTAAGAATTAGATGGTAAAAGCTTAGCATACATCTATAACTCAAAATTTAGCTTAAATAATGCAGAAAATGCAGGAGCTGTTTATTTTGAAAACTAGTATATATATTTTGCTAATGATTGGCTTTAATTAAACTGAGCTGTATTCTAAGGAGGAACTGTTTAATTCAAATATGCTGATAAAGGGAAAATTCCTATGTTTGATTCAAATTATTTCATCTATAACAGAGCTTTGATTGGGAAGGGATAAAGTGGAGGTATATCAAACGATAATTTTGAGCCAATACTAATTCCTAACTATAATGAAATAGAAATTTGCTAATTCTTCGTGTATAATTTGCTAAATATGGTCCAGATTTAGCTTCAAGAGCTTTTATGATGCAATTTACTAACAATCAAAGTATAGGCTTTTATAGCCTAACTATTGACTGTAATTCATTATTCTAGCCGCAAAGATAATTCTAGAATGCTTTTTTAAAACTGAAATAGAGTTAGCGTCAGGTCAGCAAGTGAATCAATAGCTATATATTTTTTAGAAGGATAAATTAAGTTAGATAGTACTAAATAATTAAACATCTGAAACGACCATTTAACCTGCAGGAGACCAATAGGTTTCTATTATAAACAGCAAGTATGTAAAAGTTAATGGAATTTTCACTGTTGATTAACTAATAGTCACTTCTGCTCCTGGAACTCATAGTAAACTTAATTTAATTACTAATGCTATTGTTATAAACGATGCTATCTCTGATGTAAGCTCTTCACTACTTATTTGACATCAGACTAAGAAATTGTATATAAGGAGAAGATTAGGAATCGTCAGGAAAACGTAAAATTTGTGAAGCAAATAATATTCCTTAGACCTTAATGGAACTGTATGTAAAATGACCTTTTGGGGTTATATGCTATTGAGGAGCAGACATGCTTCCTTTATAAGGATATTGACGAACTAATTATACTTCAGCTAATTTTATAGAATGCTTTAGAAAAGAATCATGTCTTGGTACTTAAATATCAAACATAAGTTACTTATATGATGAGCCATAAAGGAAATAAATCAACTGGAAAGGGGAGTGTCAGGAAGTCTACATAGGAAATCCGTGTAATTCTTGCTTAGTTGGATATGAAAGAAAAGGTAAAAATAATGCACAAGGTGTCCTGATGAAATTGATAAAGCATTAATTCTTGTAAGTTTGTAAGCTTTAACTCTATTAAATCCTGATTCTTAATAAAATCAGCTATTTAAAGAGCGAAAAAATTAGAGAAATATCGTTCAATCTATTTCAAGATTTTTATAAATTATATTTAACTAGCTGTTCTAACTTCTAACTTTGATTTAAATTGGTCCAAAGAGCTTCTTTAAATATTTATCTTTTAAGAAAATGTGGAAAGCATAACTAGTTCGATTTTTAGTTTCGATTGCTTGATGTAATCAGATAGAAGAGATAAACGAAGATATATACTACATAAAACTTGTGCTTATGGTTTTTTACCTTTTATTGTATTAGTAGCTTCATCTTTGTTTTGATTGATCGTTTGCTTTGTTAAAGAACTTTGACTCCCATGAGAAACTAATACATCACCACTATCGCAGTTATTTTCTTCACGATTAATTCTCCGAAATAAAAGAGTTTGCTTGATCTGCTCTCTTGTACCGATATAGATGAAGAGTCATTTGTTTCCTAAGACACGACTATTTAATATTGGACTAAGGAATATAAAAATATGCTTATTTTGTGGGAATACCTGGGATTATTATATGAGGTTCAAAGGTTTCACTTATAATACTCATCTATTACGAAAGCAAAAATTAAAGTTTCATACTTTTTCTCTAAACAACAAGTTTGGATTCTTATAAATAGGGTATAGAAAGGAAGCTTGATACTGGGAGTTTATCATATTTATAGAAAGCTTTCGATTTCACTAGTTTCAGCTTTTTTTATATAAATGAAGTACAACTGTAAACATTGTCAGTTATGCTAATCTTAGGAATAAGTTTTAATCTATAGTTAAGATATTAGCTTTTTATAAGCATCTCCTTAAATAACTATGAGAAATGAAGCATTCTAGTATCCACCTTAACTATCTTCTGCGGACTTCTCTCATAAAACATTTCTTTTAGTGAATCATAGAATCTAAAATACGGCTTTGCTTTAGTGATTTTGTATTCTAACTCTCATTTCTTCTATATTGATTATCTCAGACGTTTCTAGTAATTTCCCTAATTATAATGATGGCTTCACATAAGTTCTGACGATTTAATGTCCTTGTGTAAACATAAAGGTAAGATTGCTTGACTTTATCTAAGAATAAAATAAAAATTAGTTAAGCAAATAAAAGAGAATACTTATAAAGAACCTAGAGAGGCAAAAAGTAGTAATGTTAAAGGTAATATCAGGATAAAGAAAAACTAACGCTGGTTCTTAAAATAGGAGGCAAAAGAAGGATGGAAATATTTTAATTTCTACTAGAATGGAAGAGCAGGTAAGGTATAAATGATGAGAATGATCAAATAATGGACTTTTATATATAAAACCTAAAATAGGAAGTAGAATATACTATTTTAAAGTAAGAACAAGAAAATTCTGACCTTTAACTATAAAAATCATAAAGAGAGCCTAATTTAAATCAAAGGAAAAATGTTTAGATATTTTAGGATTTTAATTAAGAAGATGAGGGAGTTTAAAAAGGTCAAAGCTTGCATTTAACGCATTTAATATACCTGCTTAAAAACTAAAATAGGTAAGGAGGCTTTAAAATCCTTTTGTTAGAAATGAGACAAAAAATTTTAAATAAAATATATTAAAACAGTCTAAAGGAGAAAATATAAAGAGAGGAGAAGTTCAGCTTGTAAGAAATTAAATTAATTTTCGTTTTTTGAAGAGCAAACTGTATCAGAAGTAAAAAACTAATAATCTTAAGATAATGCTTTTGATAGTGCAAATCGAAGAAAGAGACTGAATCATCACTATGACAATAAATATTGGCAAGCTAATAATGAGAATAGCTTACTTTGTTAATTCCTTAAAATATAGTCGAAAAGGAAAATGAAGGTCTTAAATTTCCTTCAATAAAAAAATAAAAAAATCAATCTTCAAAGTTCAAAGCTTTGCAAAAGAGTTCTTAAGAAAGCTTTTAACATTTAAAAAGTGAATAAAAGGCAAGAAAGTAGAAAAATAAAAATCTCTTAGCGATATTCAAGAAATTTAATTTGACTCATCTGAGGAATTGAAAGATATTACTAAGAGTCAATTGAGCTGAATAGATTTTTGATTATTCACTATATTTAATTCAATAATTTAATTAAAAAATAATTATATAATAAAGCATCTTTTAACTGATTTTAATTTTAGATAATTAAGCTTTAAGGTTATCTACTAGATTATTATTATAGTTCATATTACTTAATTGATATAAGCAAGATAATATTTGAGATTAATATTAGAAAGGTATTATGTTAAGAGAATAATAGAAGCATTTTAATTTTGAAAATTATACATTTCATTAGTATTATATTTCAATAAACGGATGCCTTTCTTTAAACTCTATAAAGATCAATAATTTAAGTTAGATAATCCTTTTTATTAATTATTTATTAGAATATTTTTATTTTTGGCTTATATCTTCAATATCTTCTAATCTTTTTCCGTAAGATTTTAGAATTTCTTTTTAAAAGCACGAATGCTTCTTTAATAACTTTCAATGCTCAGGTATAAAAATAATCGCTTTAAGGCTTCTATTTTCATTTTACCTTTCTGATGAAATTTTTATTTTAGAATGAGGAGTTTTAAAGATTATTATTTGGAAAAACTTAAAAGACTTATTTCACTAGTTTAATAAAGCTAAAAGTAATTTGCATTATAAAAGAAGCTTTTATAGCTTAGATTAGATGCAGAAGTTACAATTTGAATATTTTTAAATTAACTAAAAGTTTATACGATTTCTTTAAATCTCAAATCTCTTCTTTCAGATTATAAATTTAACACTTCCCAATTTAAGTTTTCTTAGCTATTAATACTATTTTACTTTGCTCTTATTATTTATTTGCTATTCTAATTAAGAGTAAATTGACTGGTTATAAAAGATTTGTATAACTCTTTAGAAATTATTAATTTATGCTGCTGTTCTATGTCTTAAATAGATATTTAAACTTAATCTTCATTTAATTTGTTCTATCTTCTAACTGCTAATTTCAATATTTCTTCTATATACCAGCTTTATATTTATTGTATCTTAGAAATATAGGGTAACTAGATATTAATAACAAGTAGTCTGTTTCTTTTATATCTTTAATAGTTGAGAGACATTAAATTTCTTGTCCATTTGCTCATACTAGCATTTATAGTTTATATTTTGATAATAAGATAAAAATGATTTCTCAATATAAGGTATAATCATAACTAGATCTATAACCTTCTATAGCTTAGACTAACTATATAGTAATAAGTATTTTACTTAATTAAAGAGACTTTAGTTAATTCTAAAATTAATAAATTCTAATTTTTTAATTAATATAATTAAAATTAAATATATAAATGCTACAACGCTTCAACAAACACTTTTATACCATCTAAAAAGGACACAGAAAGTAACAACCCTCATCTCTAACTAACACGTATTCTTCCTAGAAATAATCTTCTTCTCAAAACCTTCAAGAATAATAGATTCAACTAGGAACTTCTAGGCCAACCTAAAAGATGGGATAAAAGCGCAAAAAGGCTACCCCGATGACACCAACTGAAGAGGAAGGACCTAGAAAGGTACTGGAGACGTAAGAAGCAGCAGCCGTGCAAGAGTTTGCGATGCCATAGTTCCAGGAAGAACAAGCATAAATTTTAGTCGCATTCTCTGACCTGAAGGAGGAAGTAAAGAAGCTTCGATTAGAGAATAGAGCTCTAAAAATTCAAGTTAATGAGCTCAAGGAATGGAAAGAAAGCCTCTGGGAAGCCTACGATCGAGAGCAAAACACTTTCTTCAGGGAAATGGGATTGCTGAAGCAGAGAACAACTGTGCTTGAAGAGAACAGCAAGCAGCAACAGTAGTAGGAATTCAAAGTTAGGACCATTCAAGATCCAATGGATATAGAAGGAGCTACTAATTTACTGAGGAGTCCAGACAAGAAATGAATTAGGAATAAACCAAGATGTTTTGTATGCAAACAAACTGGACATAAATATAGACAATGTTAGAAATTGAAATTAATTAAATAATAGTACTGGAATAGAAAATAATAAGAAAAATAATAGTACTAATATTAGGATAAGATTAGACGAGAATTCTGTAACTAATTTTATCCGTCAGGAGGTCAAATCAACAAACCGAAGTGGTACATAATCCAAGGCGACTGAAGAAATAGTTCTGAAGGGAGCTGGTTCCAGCCAGGTTATCAAACTGGTCCTGTGAACACGAGGTTGAAAGTCCTCCAAGTTCACTAAACTCCAATTTAAACTTTTTAATTTAGTAATATATATAATTAAAATAATTATAAAGGAACATTGACATTAAAATAGGTTAAATGTAAGAAGTTTACTCATTTTCTGGGATTTACAACCCATTTCCAAGTAGTCGATTTTTATCAATGATAGAACTACTCTACTCTCCAATCTACTCTTTTCTACTGTTCTAATTCCCGATTAAGTGTCAATTTCTTCTTATATATAATTCTCTAGGGATAGCAGAACATCTTCCTAAAATATTATGATATCTTCTTTTCTAATCAGTATCTCTCTTCTCAATAAGTTCTACCTATTATAGAAAAATTAGGATTGTTGATAAAGGTGTTTTTCGCTTCTGCAAGAAATAGCATTTCTTCGAAAATAAACTAAGATAATTTATTGAGTGTGCAGGAGCATTATCTTGTTCCAGATCAATTTTATCCTCTATTTACTGCTTTTATGTTTGTCATTTTTTGATTTTCAATTGCAATTTCGCCAATTTTCTTATACTTTTTCATGTATATCTCCCAGTTCTGTTAGCTTTTATTCCTAAATTTTAGATTGTTTGCTCTTGTTTTGTGATATGCTTTAAATGGGTATAGATCTCACTTTCAGACAGATATCTAGATTTTTTCTACTGTTATATTTAGTCTCTTCATTAACTTATATGAATAAATAGCTTCTTTCTATTTTTATCTTTTTTGCATCAACTCTCTTTATTAATTCAAATGTCAGTTTTAATATTTTTACATATTTATTATGAATATAAATAATTAAATGCTTAAGCTTTAAAAATTTAATTATAGGTATTAAGAAAACAGGTGTTAACGGCATCTTAGATAAACTAGGACCTGGGAATGGATTCCTAAAATGTTGCCCATAAATCAAAAGTTCCATCACTGAAGATAACCTAGAAAATAGGCTAAAAATATTATACACTTGGGAGATTTAACTTTACCACAGAGCAGTAAATAAGCTATGGCTAGCTGATTAAAATGGAACTGGACCTCCAGAAAAAGTTTAAAAAATAAAGAAAGACAATAAGAGATTTTTGGAAAAACTTGAAATAGTAGAGGAGAAAGAATAGAGATTCATGACTTAAGAAAGAGATCTTAAGTTATCTGAAACATTTCACAAGAACAGAACAAGCAATCATAAAACTAGCAATAGAAGTAGAAAGAATTGAGCGAAAAGATAGAATAAATCAACAAAAATTGCAGCGTTAAATGGAAATAAAGGAATACTAAAATAAACCAATGATAATCGAAGGTTAAAAAACTGCAGGTTTAAACCTAAACGAGAAATGAAAATACATTACTACCGTAACTCTAAACGCGAATATAGAAAAGAAGCTAGAAATTTTATAGCTTTAAATAAGAGTTCTGAAACTACTAGAAGAAGCCGGAGAACAAAAAGAAAAGAAATCATCAGATAAAACTAAAAAGAGAAATATATAAGACAACAAATTCTGTAAAATATACAAGAAAATAGGTACCAAGCACTATCTAGCCAAAAGATGCCTCAAGGATAAAATACATATCAAGGAGAAGAGTTTGAGAGATTTTCAAACTTTAGAATTTAGCCTCTAGGGCAATCCAGAGGTTGCGGATAAGAGATTAAAATACCATCAAAAAATCCAAGTTTTAAATTTTTTTCTTATATTAATAAGATAAACCAATTTAATTTTGCTTTCATTAAATTTTTCTTTATGATTTTTATATCGAAATTTTAATTTTAAAATTTAAAAAATTCAAATAGTAAAGAAAAAAATTCTATAATTTAAAAATTATTGAAAAATAGAAAGTATAAATACTATTAAAAATATATAAGTGAAGCAAGTAAAAATTAAAGAAAGTATAAGATTAAAAAATTTTTAAATACAAAAAATTTAAATTTAAAAAGAAAAAAATAAAAATATTTCAATATAAAAAATATTAAAAATAAATTTTAAGTGAAAAACTTTTAATTTAATTTAAAAAAAAGTTTACTTTCAATTATAAAAATTTAACAAAATTATTGAAAGAAAACTAAAATAAAATAAAATCTGAATAAAATGAAGATAAAATATTTTAAATCATAAAAATATTATAATTTTTTTTCATTCAGATTTTTATTTAATAAGAACATTTTTGAAAAATTAATTGGCCTATTCATAAAAGAATTAAAAATAATTAAAAGTATTAAATAATATTAGAAAAATACATTTATAATAAAATTAATTTATATATATTTCTTCTCTGGATTTTCTTTTAATTGAAAAAAAACAATGGTATATATTTTGTTATTTTTTCAATAAAATACTTAAAACTAAAGTTTTGAGATATGAAAATGCAAAATAAGAATATTAAATTATTTGGAAATTATTCTAAGGTGATTTAATTAGATTTATGCATATATGTAATCATTAATCACAGTAAATAAGATTAATTAACCTTAAGAAAAAAATGGATTATTTGCAAAAACAAAATAGAATGATATGAAAGAAATAGATGACGGGCAGGTGTATTTTGATTATTACACTTTTCTATTCTCTTAAACTATAGTTATTAAACACTTATTCATTAGCAGCTAATATTTAATATTCTTAGTTTTCCATAAATTAATAGGAACATTATACTTTACTAAGTACTTGTTAAGGAAAATCTAATTGTAAGCATTGATTACTCTTTTATTATGCATTATTATTAAAAGAGACATAAAATATTATAAAGGTAGCATATATCTATGACAGTAAATACTTATATATTAAATATAAGCATTTTAAATAAAATATAGCAAAGCATATAAATGAGACATAGAGAATTAATAACTAAATTAGTTTCTGTCTAAACAATAAAAGAATACTAACTTCTATTTTTAGATTTATTGTCTCATAAATAAAAGAAACTTTGATAATCTGCTATTAATATAAAAAACTAAAAGCAATACTTAATATAAACTTTATAACTAATTTAGGAATTAAATATATATATAAATTTAGTATTCTTAGTAAAATATCATTACTAGAATATACAGTTACTTAATCATATTATATTATTACTATTACTTATATTTAATTAATTAAAATAGAATATGTTTATTTAAAGCATTATAAGATAAATAAGCAAAATTAGAAAATTAGAAAGTTTAAAATAAAATTATTATAAAAGCTTACTAAATGTAACCCCTAACATTTAATACTCAAAGAAGAAAAAGTTTTAAGTATGCGACTACATTAAAATAAAATTGAAGAAAGTAACACAAGAACAATAAATTAGGAATCAAATTAAAATAATCTAATTATTTGAAGAATGGATCAAAAGCTTACAAAATTAAAAAAAGATAGAAAGAAAATAGAAATATAGCAATTAAAAAATTATTTTGTAAATACTATAATTTATTAAATTAATTATATCTCTTCTGACTACTTAAAAGTAGATTTAGCAGCTATTCTTGGATAATAAATCCCAATAAAACTAAATAAATGAAGACTCTATGGATATTAAGAAAGAGTAAAAGTTAGTTTACATTTATAATTAGAGACTTATATTAAGATGTTGATTCTGTAAAAGGTTAGTAAATGTGGCAAAACAGTGCTGATAAATTAAAAATTTAAATAATAGAAAAAAAGACTGGGGACAAACTGTGTTAAATATCGCTCACGAGAAAATTAAATTTAAAGAAGAAAATTTCACTATGAATTAGTATTACATAAATCAAAAAGGAAAGCAAATAAGATAAAAATTAAGAAAACGATAAAAGAGTTACAAGTAGAATATTCTTAAAAAGAGCTAGAAGAGAACTGAGCTAAAAAGAAAGAATAAAAAAATATATCAACAATTTAGGAATTAACAAGATATATTTTATTAAAAACTGATTAATAAAACTTTTATATTTTTATTAATTAATGAAATTTAACCTCTCATTTTATGCTAAAAAGCTGAGAGGGATCTGTCTAAATTATTGCTAAAGGCAAAGTTCCTCTTGGAGTTGCCAGTTTCTTGAATATATTTTCCCTGTAGAATTATCCATTCGAGTAATATATCTTGGCTAGTCTCTTCCATAATTCTCTTGATTTTTTGCTTTGAACTTTTGAACTCTAAACATCGTCTTATTAGGTGATTCGTCTACATACAATAATAATATTTTTTGAGCACTCTTTTTTGTCTTGGCTGTTATTCTTTAGGTTTTTTCCACAGCAAGGACGGAGAGTATTGCCTCCATCTTATCCAGCTAAATCTAAGGTCGAAGTTGGAGTTGAGGTTGGAAATTAGCTGTCACTCCAGGAAACTCCACTTAGGATCCTTTCATCTTGGTGATCTCTTCCTTGAGGTAATAGATAACAGATTCATTTCTTGGAACTCTAATGGTTCTTGCGAGACTTATTCAAGTCTCTCCCGCATTTCTGAATTCTCAAACCTTAGAGCTCCCAATAAGTTATATAGTTTTTCGACGTTGTAAGGGACATCCTATTCTTCAAAATCAACTTAGTAATAATCTTCCTCTTGTACCTTGAAAGGTCTGATTCTTTAAGGTGATTAGGTTTGGCTAATTTCTATTTATTCAGGACTTTGTTTTAGGTTAGTCCTGCTTGATAGTCGTGTTTCAAAGGCTTGTGCGGAGGAGTTACTTAATGAGTCCCACCGACTCTTGACTTCTTTAACTCTTTGGCATCTCGAAAGCCTTTTCTTATTCCAGCCATTTTTAACTGTATATTATTATTAATAAAACTTAACTAAAACTTTGATGATCTTATTAAAGGGGAATTTCTATAAATTATTATTATTATTATAATTTATTAAATATTATATTAAGAATTATTTTACAATTAATAGCAACAAGTATGCTTATCAAGAAATAAAAGTTAAATAAATAGCATTTCCAAATCTTAAATAATACTAAATTAAAAAACATAAAAAAATAAAAAAGGAAAATTCTTTAGCAAATAGATCAATTATAATATTTATTCTAGCATAAATTTTAAAAAATTTAGAAAAAAGATTAAATAAATTGAAAATGATTAATGATATTAATTAATATAAATATAGATAAAGTAACTGATTAATTAAAACTTTATTACCTATGCATACATAATAAATCCAAATTATTTAAATAATAAAACTTCTTAATTCATTAAGAACAAAAATCTTCCTTAACTTAGCACCTTAATGATTCTTGACCTTTAATTTTTTAATTAGTTTAAACTATAACAAATATTAATTAACTTTAGATAAATTTAATAGATAATTATTATATATTTTTAATTAAACTTATATTGCTTGGTGAACAAAAAATTAGCAATTTAACATATTATTTTAAAAAACTTGTAAAATGTATTAAAAATGAGATTTTCTTAATAATAATAATAATAGATGGAGAAAAGTCAAGAAATATTTTTTCCGGTATTTCAACCTCTTATCGATTAACGTCTTTTCCTGCTAAAGACGAAAGGGTTTTGCTGGTATTCCGGATAGGTCATCAAAATCAGGAGGATTAGGATCTTTTTAGAATAGGTTTCTCATTCAAACTTATGTTTCTTGATTCTGTCTTGACGGCTTTTTTATAGAATCTCCCCTAAAGTGTGAAATATATCTTATTGCTTTAGCATCTTTGCCTTCTTTTCCGTTACTCTTGCTAGTAGAATTTAGCCCAATATTATTTCTACCTTCTTTGAAATTCCGGAAAATTGAGATAAAAGTATCCAGTTGAGCAACATGTGTAGCATTTGTTTTTCTTCTTAGTCCGAGTCTTTTGAGCTGGGGAGTTGAGTTTCAGATTTTCGGAGCGATGAGAGTTTTCCAGCTCCATCAGGTCTATTTCAACTATGGAAGTTTAAGGAAGAGATTGCTACTTTGACTTCGTTGCCGTTTCATGGATCATATCCATTTTTTTTTGTTCGGAAATAGTTTGCTTGGCTGTCCATATCTATCTTCAGAGTTGCAAGCTCATCTTGAAGTAACTGTATCTTCCGTTCAAATCGAAGATGTATTCTTGCGGAATTTTGCATGCTTTTACCTAATAATTGCTTTTTCATATTTTTTTCCACCTTGAGATTTTGCATCATTTCTGTTAACTTTAGACTATTAGCTAGTCTTTCTCTTGTGATTGCGGGATCTAGAATTGACTAACGATCTTTATTATATTAGATTTTTTTTTTTGACTTTTTGCGGTCGGGGGAGTATCTAGCTAGGTGTAAGGGTACTTATTGAAAGGTCTGAAAGTTTCTTGCTACTAGGGTTGGGCTATAGCTTGTTAGGCTCCTTCAATTTTCTTCTCCTTCTTAGGAGAGTTTTTGTGTGTCATTCTTTATCCTTCCATTTTTTCTATTCAAATAATGATAATAATATTAATTTTAATTATATTTGCTAGCCTTAGTTTTTATCTTAAAAATTTATGAATATTTTCATCTTAAATTATTTTTACTGTATCATGAATCTTTCAATACAATATGAATGCTTCTAATTAAATTTATTTTTATCAATAAGTTTTTTAGTTATTATTAATAAATATTATAGATTTACTATTTAAAATGGAATTAATTTCCAAATATTTCTACTAGAAAACTTTAAAATTATAAAATCTATTTTTCAAAATGTCTTTAAAGTGTGTTTTCTTATTTGTCTTTTTGTAAAAAAGAATATTATTCCTATAAAGAGAAACTAAACTTTATGAAATTTTGAACTATATTTTAATATTTTCAATTTGGTAAAAAAGAAAATCAAAATTATTAAAAAATTAATTGGTATAATCTTCACTTTGATGTATTTTATTCTTAATTTTAAGATTAAAATTCTTTTAAATTATATTAAGTGTATAGATCTTTTTTTAAGTTAATTTAACAAAAATGAGAAATTAACATTCTTATTAGTCAAAATTTTAGAGATTACAAAATTTATTGAAATGCTATTTATCATCAACTGCTAATAAAAAGATATATTTAAAATACCGTTTTAACTACAATTTTTTCTCGATGATGAACTTTAAAAAGTTTCTTCGTTCTTAAACTTCATAGAAAATTCCTTAATAATGAAGCTATAAAAGAAATAAGTCATAAAGCTAAGAATTTGAAATGTCATTCTTCCAATTGCTGAATTATTACTTACTCTAAGTTCGCTATTTAACTTTTTTATATTTGATTGAAAACTTCAAAAAGATATTTAGAAAATTATTTTATTTTATTTAAATGCATTGAAAATTATTTTTTATTTTTAATCCTTTAATAAATTTAATATTTATTTAATAGTAATTAATATAGTAAAGTTTCGATTTAATTCGAAGCTGTAATAATAAAAATAATAAACTATAAATTTTCAATTTATATTTTTGTATACTTTTAAAATAATTAAAAATGCTTTTTATTATAAATATCAAAAAACTTTTTGATGATTTTGACATTTTTTAACTCCGTGTCCATAAATCTTTATTGCTTGAATTTTATTAAAAAAATGTTATCCTTTTTTTTCCAAAATTTAAGGGATTGCCTAGTTATTTTTATAATTAATTTCAGTCGTATATTTTCCTTTTTTCCTATTGTCTTTTTAGGCCATTACATTAAAGCTTTTTATTTTCCTTATACTTTTTTCAAATTATTTTATATTTTGATTACTTTTTTAATATAATTTTTTAAGGATAAAAAATTATATAATTTTATGTATAGATTTCTCATCAAAAGTCCTAAATGAATTTTTTCTTTCTTTTATTCTTATAATTAAATGTTTTCTATTTGTTTTCACCTATATATTTTACCTTGACTGTAAAATAATAAGTTATTCCTTTTACAGCTTAACTATCTGGCCTATTTGTACATTTTGATATTCTTTTTCCTTAAACTAGATTTTAAATTGGTTAGTCTGGCTTTATTGCTAATTTCATGATTTATTTAATCACCTTTTTAAGTTATAAATCTTGAGTCTGTTTCTTCCTATTTGCAAGATATTTCATAATTATGTCTTATTGACCTACTTATAGTTCTAGCTAATATTTTCTTACTTGCGTCGAATTAATAGTTTCAAAAAGCTACGATAAAATTTAAGAAAATAGAATTAGTATAGAAGAAAGCAAAGAGTAATATTGTGGCACTTGAATTAGATATCTAAATTAAATTAGAGAATTTAACTTTTTTATCCTTGGCATTTTTTAATCCTTTTATACAAAACGTTATATCTTAAAGAATAACAGTAATTTAAATATTAAAATTTGACAGAAAGTTAGTTCTTTAATGATCATATAATGTTTATTTTAATTTAATATATATTTTTATTAATTTTTAAATAAATTTACTATATTGCAGTTTAATTTATTTTTACTTAAGTTCTTTAGTTATATATACAAATATTTTAATTACTCTCAACCTTAAATTATCTTTAATTTTATTTTTTTAAGTTTGAGTTATATTATATAATTATAGTCTGACTTTATAATTTTTAATTAAATTTAAAATATTTGCATATAAATTTATTTATTATTTATATAATTTAATTGCTAATTTATTTCCTTATTCATATATTTATTATCTTATTTTTACTTTTTTAATCTAATTTACATATTTTTTACTATATATTATATCTTTTTCTACTTTTAACTAATTTTTATTATAAAATAGCTTATTTCCATTTTTAATTTAAGTTAATTAAAATAAACTGAAGGGAGATTTTTTGCTAAAAGACATTTCATGTCTATCTATCTTTTGAAGGGATTTTGTGAGGTTTGCTTTTCTTTGCAATATTCTTAAAGACTGTATTCTTTTTAAATCCTCCGCTCGGACGCAGAATGACCTGTACTCCCTCTTTATTTTCCGTTAATTTCCAGTAATTTTATAAAAATGCCAACCACTTCCAAAGGGATAAAATAACTTGGATCGGTCCTATAGTTAATATGTTCCTTCATAGAGGTAATCATTAATATTACTGTAATGACTACATATTGGCAACTAAACATTTGATATTTATTAATTTAATAATTTCTAGGCCCACTACGATCAACTAATAACGGATCATATTCCTATAGCTGTGATTCTAACTTATAATGCAACCACAAGTATTCCAAAATAACAGCCATTACTCTATAAGATAGATAAGCTACTTGATCCAATGGACAGATAAAATTACTAAAGTCAGTTTTAAGTAAATTTTTCTTATTTTTTGACTGTAGATTAAGACAACTTAGACTCATAATATAGTTTCACCACAACTTACTTTAGAATAATATAATGAACACTATAGGAAAAGTCATATAAAGTAATAATTACAATAAATTCCCTTAGGATATCATTATGAAATATATAGCTGCGAAAAGAGAAAATTAGGAGTGCAAGAGATTGTTATTTATGTAAGAAAGAATCAATAAGCGGTAATAGAAGCTTATTCTATATCTAGAAAACTTAGGAACAAATGTATGCAATCTTATTGGAAGTGGAAAAAGGTTTAGGCTAAAGGCAAATTTCTCAAACTCAATAAAAACATCGAAACAATTTTCTGTTATGCAAAAAAGATTATCAAGCCTAAAGTAAGGAACTAAATGAATTTTAACAAGAAATCTAGGACTCATTTATTGAATTTGAGAAGCTTTTGTGTTATAAAACATAAAAAAATTAAAAGAAACAAATCGAGTTCAGTAGGTGATAAATAGAGCTCATTTATAGAGAACCTTAACTTATCAATTGCCCATCTTCTCATTTATAAAATTTTTAACTTTTTCAAATTTAAGAAATTCAAGAAATCATTGAGTATATTCCAAACGACAAGGCAGCTGGACCAGATGAAATAAAGAGTGAATTTATCAAGTGTGCTGGAGAAGAGATGCAATTAATAATGTACTGTTTTATCAATAATATGTTAAAATTTTAAAGAATTCCATAAAAACTGAATACTTCCATCATCATCCCTATCTTCAAAGAAGGTAGTATGAGTGGTTGAAAAAATAGAGAACCAATTTCGTTTATTAATACTATACTGAAGATCTTCTACAAGGCTTTAACAGAAAGGACTTACAAAATTCTTTAGAACGTAACGTCATACTTCCAGCTTAATTGGGATTCCTCAAAATGAAAAAGCTGCATCTAAATATGATCATTGTAGCAGATTATTGACCTCTATTAGAGAGGAGGAAAAGGCTAACAAAGATGTTTGACACTTTCATTTATGTCTAGAAGATGTTTGACAGCATTGAGAGAAAAACATTTTTTCAACATCTTAGGGGATTAAAACTACAACTGGAATTGATACTGGCACTAGAGTCTTTCTACAATAACATTAATTCTTCTTTTCTCATAGATTACCAAGATTCTCGCAGACTTCATTATAACAATGAAGTTATGCAAGGAAGACACATGGTCCTGTATTCTCACTCCTATATTATGATATAGTAATCAGACATTTGCAGTAAAAAACACACAACTAGGCAAAAATCTACATAATATAAACTTCGTATACAGAGCATGGGCAGATGACCTTACACTCATTCCTTATTCTGCTTAGAGGAGATAATAACTTATAGATTAATGCATCTGAATTTTTCAGTGGATTTTTCTATAAATAAACACTAGTAAATGTGAAATACTTCAATTTGTTCAAAAAATAAGAGCTAAAAAATTGAATTTAATTTGAAACTGGAAGGTAAGCTCCATCAAATAGATGAACCAAATGACTTACCTTGGAGTCCTAATACAAGAAGATGAGCATTTGATCTGCCACTGCAAATAAAGGACTTAAAATTGCTTAGAATCGGTAAAGAAATGCATTTATACTTCAGTAGATACAAGAATGTACTCTCTGACACTTCAAAATAATCTATCGTATACTTATGCTGTCTAAGACTGAATACAGTAGGGAGCTGGTTCCTTGAATTATAATGAGAGGTTTATAGAGTATGAAAGAGAAGATAAACAAAAATATGCATATAATAACGAGGAAGGCTTTAAGTCTCCTATTATTATCTTTAATAAGGCTTGCTACATAGACTTTAACTGACTACCATTTGAACATATAATGGCTAAACACTTTTTCCAATTCTACTTTAAAAATACGAAACAAACCTAGGATTTATCCAGAAACCGATATAGATAGACTCTTTGAATGTAATTTAAACTAAAAATCTTAGTATTTTTAGTAAATATAAAAGATAATTTAGTTTTATGGAATTAATAATGACTATTAAATTATGTTTTCTAACTAGCTTTCAATTGTGAAACTTATCAAATATATTATAAGAAATTAATCCCATTAAGAATCAATTATAAGCTATAGAGATATACACACTGCAGAGATATTCAGAGAGAAAATGAAAGAATTTAGAAATTTTTTGCTATAAATTATACTAAAATTAACAAGGAATACAGGAAAGAAATAAATTAAATCTTTAAGTTGCTCACTTAATCTTATAGATTTCAATATGATTCATGTACGCAATTTTATCCAGTGAAAACAAGCTCTATCAATGCAGAAGTAAAGATTCATTTAAGCATATATTCGAATGTGTCTACTATTTGGACTTATTTATAAAATTTTCTGATAAATTTCCTGGAAAAAAATTGAAAAAACTAATAACTTATGATCAACTCTACATAAACTAACAATTCACTTCTAAAAATAAATGGATACAGATCTTAAAATTAGAAATTTTCACAGGAATCTTAAAAAAATGTAAATTGAAGGACAAATTACAAATAAATATTGGAGTCTAAAGAAGAACAACAAGAAAATACAAGAAGTAATGGAGATAAGTTGGAAGATAAAAAGAATGCTGCTTGAACTTTATGATCATAATTAAAATGAAGTAACAGATTCATATCAATAACTTCATTTCATTAACATTTTTATTTAAGTGATTTCTTCTTCACTCCAATTTATGCATATACTACTGATAAGAAAAAACTTCTTACAGCTTTAGTTTTGTGAATAGCCAAATAAAGGTGAGGAAACTTTAATTTTATTCTAAATTAATAAATGGATGTCGGCCACGGTCAGGAAAATTTGTAGACAATCGGTCAGTTTATACTATATTGCGAGTAATCTCGCACAGATACCACAGCATACTAGCTCAGAAGAGACAAATCTAACTTGTCCGAGGGTTCTTGCTAGCAGTATGAAAGTTTGACTGACGGGTATGCTAATGACAAATTACTAATTCTTATTTGGACTTTTTTCAAGAAGACTAGAGCAATTTATTCAAGATTTAAGAATAAGTTTTAATAAGAAGATTCCCCATTTGAAAAGCTAAAGTGAATCATTGAACGAATAGAATGAAAACGAGAAGCATGAGAACGCTTTTTTTAATATTTAATATTAATACTGAAAGTGCCCCAACTAGGTGCTACATGTTCAATAATCATCTTAATTTATTTTTATGTTATGAAATACTTGAGCGCTAAAAAATAGGTTGGAAAAATTAGATGGATGGGTAATGAGTTATTTGGAATGAAGCAGAGATATAGTATCTTTTCCGACATATATGCTTATAAAGTTGTTTTATGGGAGATAGTGACGAGAAAAATACCTTTTGAGGAAGTAGAGGAAGGAGAGTTACGTAAAGGGATAAAGAGAGGTGAAAGAGATAAAATACCTGAGAATTGTGACATAGAGGAGATAATAAGGGGGAGTTGAAAATAAGAGGTTGATCAAAGAATGAGTTTAGAAACGTCATTGTAGAAGTTAGAGAAGATAAAGCAAGAAATGAGAGAGTAGTAGATAATGTAACAAGAAATGAGAGAATTTGAGATAATAAAGAGTAATGTGGAGAAATTTGAAGAAGAAGAGTAAAAGGAAGTTGGAACAAATAAAAAAGCGAAAGTATAAGAAAACGAGGTAGGATATGTTGGAGAGAAGAGAAATGGAAAGATGCATGGTTATGGAGTTTATAAATATAAAGATGGATCTCGATATGAAGGTCAATTTGTAGAAGGTATTAAGTAAGGAAAAGGAACTTACCTCTATGCAAGTGGAGCAATATATGAGAGTGAGTTCTTCAAAGACAAGAGTCATGGTTATGGAATTTATAAGTATAAGGATGGATCTCGATATGAAGGTCAATTTGTAGAAGGTATTAAGTAAGGAAAAGGAACTTACTACTATGCTGATGGAAGAAAAGAAGTGCAATATTGGGATAATGGAAAAAAATATGATAACTTAATATTTTAATTTAATTTCGATATTACATTACTAAATGCTTAATATATATAAATTATCACCTTAGAAATAGTTCACTTAAAATTATCTTTCTAAATAGCAATATATTAATTGATTGAGATTTACTCACTACATGCTAAGATTGAAATAGCTAATTTTAATTTTAATCAAATATAAAAAATTTAGATAATTAGTCAAGTAATCAAAAGGGAATTAATTATGTAATGATTCGTAGAGGATAGGGTACACAGAAAAGAATTTTTTGTTATCCAAAAATAAAAAATAAATTTTAATGTTTTGATAAAACCTAACCAAATTTTTAATATATGATTGAGGGTGACCTCTACGGAAAAAATAATTAAGGGAAATTAATTAATGTAATAAAATTAATTTGCTTCAAAAAAGAATCAAATAAATATTTAGAAAGGACTTATATAAAAAATGGAATAAGTAAGCATCGATGTTTATTCCAAAATCTGTACCTGAAGAATAAATGAGTGACTTCAATGAGTTTTACGATACTTCAAGAGGCTTTTTATAAACTAACACATGACATGATAATTAAAACAAGTAAAGGAGATTTCACATTAATAAGATAGTTATAAATTAATAATGTTTAAAGATGTAATGCTTATGAATTAATAATTAAAATAATTTTAAGTTTAAGAAGCTACTTATAAATATTTATATAAATTAATTAAAAGTAAAATCTATTTTTCCTATATTTTTAGATTAATTTTATTTATAAGATTTTATAATTTAAAAGTTACTAAAAGTAATTAATTCTATTATTTAAAATATATTTAATAGAGCTATTTTAAATATAGTAATTTTAAATAATTTGTAGAAATTAAACTTTATTACTAGAAATTAATTGAATTTGCTTATACTTTGCTAGTAGAAAATATATATTAATACCAATGTTAATTTTTAATATTAAAGATAGGTAAAATATTGAATAGATAAACTATTGTTTGATATTAAATAACTTATAAAATAGTTTAGTTTAAAAACGCTAAAAAACAAGATTGCAAAAATACAAAAATTTAAAGCTAGAAATTATTTAGAAAAATAAAAAATTAAATATCTTAAAAAAAACTAAATTTGAACACTCTGTTAAGATATAATATGCATGTAGTTATATATTTATATATTTTTATTTTATAACTTACTGATTAGCTAGTGTATATGTTTTTTTTATCAGTAGCAAGAAATTTTGATTTCATACAAAAAAAAGATATTTTTTATATTTTATTTTATATCTTTTTTAAGAATTAAATATTAAATGATACATAAGAAATAAAAGACATTTCTAATAAAGTCTAATAAATCTTAGCATGATGTAGCTAACGATTTTTATCGTATATAGATGGAAAAAAGAAATTTAATAAGACAAATAGTGAGCTTTATCAAAAAACTTATGATTTTAATAGCACTATGAAATTTTAATATCTGAACATTTAATTTTAAGATAGGATAAACTTACTAAAAATTAAGGTAAACTAAAAATTCTAGAAATTTTAAGCCAGAACAATCCTTTGAAAAATTAAATAGAAAATAAATCTAAGACATAAGAGATTAAAATATGATAGTGATATAATACTAACAAAAGTTGTCAGTTTTTATTCTTATTCTATTAATATTGGCAGATAAAAAATGCATTCATTTATCAATCATAGTTGTATATTATAAATTAGACGTCTTAATTTTTTTTTCTTCAACGTTTAGCGTTAAATTATATTTAAAACACTTCAAATTTAAAATTTTTTTCTAAAGGTTCACCTCCATCAATGTAAGTTATTTACATTAACTTGATACGAGTTGAAATAAAGGATCGTACCTAATCATGTAATAATCTCTTGCAGCTTATGAGGACTATCTTCAGTTCTTTTGGCTTAATGGGTTTGTTTCAGCTGTTTTTCGGGATTGAAATTTATTAAGTTTAAGATTTTAAGATTGAGGTCAGAAATTTGAACTGTTTTAACTAAAAATAGATTTTTAGAAAAATAGAAGCTAAATAATAGCTTATTTTTTTGAAAAAAGAAGCCATATAAAATAGGCTACATTTTTTGGTTAATACGTTAATCGTGAAAAAGCAGGCTTATTTTAGAAGAAATACTATTATAAAAAACTATTTATTTTAAAAACATAAATGTTTTTAGTAAGGTTGGAAATATAAAGGTTGGAAATATACCCGCCGGATTATACCCGCCTTTTTAGAATATAGCTCTCTACCCCCCGTGCTCGTCTAAAAAAATTAGAAAATATTAATTTAAAAAAATAGAATTGATTCTTAATGAAAAAAAAGATTTATTTTTTTAAATTACTTTAATCACGAATATAACTATTGACACGCCAATTGTACAAAAAAAATTCACTATATAACTTTTTGTCTTTATTTAACATTTTATTACTAATCGTAAACTTTAACTTTCTAAATTTTCCTTTTTTATCTTGAACATTTTTTGTTTGAATTCGACTAGTTTATCAAGTCCTGAAAAAAATATTTACTACTCTCGGAATAAAAAAAATTTAAACTTTAATAAAATACAAACATAAAAAAAATGAAACTATAAAAACTTTATAAATGAAATAGAAAAAATAAACAAATAAACTAATAAAATAATGAATTAACTTAAAAAAAATGAAATTATGTACACATATTAAAGATCTACTCTTTTACAAATTTTCTTTTTAAACAAATCTTATTAATAAAAAAAAATTAAAATTATTTATTGATAAATTTTATTAACTAAATATTTTTAATTTTAATAATACAATTATTTTTTGTAATTAATATGTAACTTTTTAATAATTTTTGAAATTTAAATTACATTTTATAAACAAAAAAATTAAAAAAAATAACTATTAAAAAAAAATGAAATAACCAAATAATTTAAATCAATAAATGTACTTTCTTAAATAAATTTTTATATAAGTTTTAATTAACTTAAAATTTACGTAAATTTTTTTTAAATAGGAATTTTTTTTTAATTTACTAAGATATATAAAATTCTTTAAATTGAAATTACCAAATTAAAATCTTATAATTCTACTTAATTGTAAATTAATGTATCGTATATTTTTTGTTTAACAATGATAAAACCTTTATAAATAAATTTAATCTTTAAATACTATGATATACCTTTTTATATTATGATTAATAAAATCTATATTTTCATAAACATATCAACATTACATATATCATTAAACAAACTATCTTATTACTTATATCTTACTACTTCTTTTTACTCAACAATTTGTTAAGATTAACTTTAATAATTAATCTTAATCGAATATACTAAATTAAATATTTTAAATACTTACTTATAAATTATTTTATTCTAATAAACTAATATTACTAATAATATATAAAAAAGAAAATGATTATCTAATAACATTAGAAAATACATACTTAAATGTTAAATTCATATATTTAACATAGATCTGTCAAATATAAACGTTTATAAATAATAAAGATAAACATGATGCATAATTTTTTAATTCTTAGTTAAGTAGAGTTTTAAAAGTTTTAGAGTTCGTTCTCTCATTCTCACTTCATCACTACAATATTAAGGCTTATTTTTACATCCTTTATTATAATAAGTATTCATTACCCCCTAATAATATTTTCAAATATACTTACATTCTGAAATGATAATTAAAAAAAAGTTGCCATCTAAATAAATTAAAACTTGTACGATCTGAAAATAAAAATCAGATTAAAACATGCTTACATACTAAAATAGCACATTACGATCTATATGAAACATTAAATTTTCACTTACCCTCTTCATGTTACACCTTTAAATTTCACTTACGTTCTTCATGTTACACCTTTAAATTTCACTTACGTTCTTCAAGTTTCACCTTTAAATTTCAATTACTTTCTTCAAGTTTCACCTTTAAATTTCACTTACCCTCTTCAAGTTTCACCTTTAAATTTAAATTACAGACTTCAAGTTTCACCTTTAAATTTCACTTACGTTCTTCAAGTTTAATCTTTAAATTTCAATTACAGACTTCAAGTTTAACCTTTAAATTTCACTTACAGACTTCAAGTTTCACCTTTAAATTTCACTTACCCTCTTCAAGTTTAACCTTTAAATTTCAATTACTTTCTTCAAGTTTCACCTTTAAATTTCACTTACCCTCTTCAAGTTTCACCTTTAAATTTCACTTACGTTCTTCAAGTTTGACCTTTAAATTTCACTTACCCTCTTCAAGTTTCACCTTTAAATTTCAATTACTTTCTTCAAGTTTCACCTTTAAATTTCACTTACCCTCTTCAAGTTTCACCTTTAAATTTCAATTACAGACTTCATGTTACACCTTTAAATTTCACTTACAGACTTCAAGTTTCACCTTTAAATTTCACTTACCCTCTTCAAGTTTCACCTTTAAATTTCACTTACGTTCTTCAAGTTTCACCTTTAAATTTCAATTACTTTCTTCAAGTTTCACCTTTAAATTTCACTTACCCTCTTCAAGTTTCACCTTTAAATTTCACTTACAGACTTCATGTTACACCTTTAAATTTCACTTACCCTCTTCAAGTTTCACCTTTAAATTTCAATTACTTTCTTCAAGTTTCACCTTTAAATTTCAATTACAGACTTCATGTTACACCTTTAAATTTCACTTACGTTCTTCAAGTTTCACCTTTAAATTTCAATTACTTTCTTCAAGTTTCACCTTTAAATTTCACTTACCCTCTTCAAGTTTCACCTTTAAATTTCACTTACAGACTTCATGTTACACCTTTAAATTTCACTTACGTTCTTCAAGTTTCACCTTTAAATTTCACTTACCCTCTTCAAGTTTCACCTTTAAATTTCAATTACAGACTTCATGTTACACCTTTAAATTTCACTTACGTTCTTCAAGTTTCACCTTTAAATTTCAATTACTTTCTTCAAGTTTCACCTTTAAATTTCACTTACCCTCTTCAAGTTTCACCTTTAAATTTCAATTACAGACTTCAAGTTTCACCTTTAAATTTCAATTACTTTCTTCAAGTTTCACCTTTAAATTTCAATTACAGACTTCATGTTACACCTTTAAATTTCACTTACGTTCTTCAAGTTTCACCTTTAAATTTCAATTACTTTCTTCAAGTTTCACCTTTAAATTTCACTTACCCTCTTCAAGTTTCACCTTTAAATTTCACTTACAGACTTCATGTTACACCTTTAAATTTCACTTACGTTCTTCAAGTTTCACCTTTAAATTTCACTTACCCTCTTCAAGTTTCACCTTTAAATTTCAATTACAGACTTCATGTTACACCTTTAAATTTCACTTACGTTCTTCAAGTTTCACCTTTAAATTTCAATTACTTTCTTCAAGTTTCACCTTTAAATTTCACTTACCCTCTTCAAGTTTCACCTTTAAATTTCAATTACAGACTTCATGTTACACCTTTAAATTTCACTTACAGACTTCATGTTTCACCTTTAAATTTCACTTACCCTCTTCAAGTTTCACCTTTAAATTTCACTTACGTTCTTCAAGTTTCACCTTTAAATTTCACTTACCCTCTTCAAGTTTCACCTTTAAATTTCAATTACCCTCTTCATGTTTCACCTTTAAATTTCAATTACAGACTTCAAGTTTCACCTTTAAATTTCACTTACGTTCTTCAAGTTTCACCTTTAAATTTCAATTACCCTCTTCATGTTTCACCTTTAAATTTCAATTACAGACTTCAAGTTTCACCTTTAAATTTCACTTACCCTCTTCAAGTTTCACCTTTAAATTTCAATTACAGACTTCATGTTACACCTTTAAATTTCACTTACGTTCTTCAAGTTTCACCTTTAAATTTCAATTACTTTCTTCAAGTTTCACCTTTAAATTTCAATTACAGACTTCATGTTACACCTTTAAATTTCACTTACCCTCTTCAAGTTTCACCTTTAAATTTCAATTACAGACTTCATGTTACACCTTTAAATTTCACTTACCCACTTCAAGTTCAACCTTTAAATTTCAATTACTTTCTTCAAGTTTGACCTTTAAATTTCACTTACCCTCTTCAAGTTTCACCTTTAAATTTCACTTACCCACTTCAAGTTTCACCTTTAAATTTCAATTACATTCTTCAAGTTTCACCTTTAAATTTCACTTACGTTCTTCAAGTTTCACCTTTAAATTTCAATTACTTTCTTCAAGTTTCACCTTTAAATTTCACTTACGTTCTTCAAGTTTCACCTTTAAATTTCACTTACCCTCTTCAAGTTTCACCTTTAAATTTCAATTACAGACTTCATGTTACACCTTTAAATTTCACTTACGTTCTTCAAGTTTCACCTTTAAATTTCAATTACTTTCTTCAAGTTTCACCTTTAAATTTCACTTACCCTCTTCAAGTTTCACCTTTAAATTTCAATTACAGACTTCATGTTACACCTTTAAATTTCACTTACCCTCTTCAAGTTTCACCTTTAAATTTCAATTACTTTCTTCAAGTTTCACCTTTAAATTTCAATTACAGACTTCATGTTACACCTTTAAATTTCACTTACGTTCTTCAAGTTTCACCTTTAAATTTCAATTACTTTCTTCAAGTTTCACCTTTAAATTTCACTTACCCTCTTCAAGTTTCACCTTTAAATTTCACTTACAGACTTCATGTTACACCTTTAAATTTCAATTACTTTCTTCAAGTTTCACCTTTAAATTTCACTTACCCTCTTCAAGTTTCACCTTTAAATTTCAATTACAGACTTCATGTTACACCTTTAAATTTCACTTACGTTCTTCAAGTTTCACCTTTAAATTTCAATTACTTTCTTCAAGTTTCACCTTTAAATTTCACTTACCCTCTTCAAGTTTCACCTTTAAATTTCAATTACTTTCTTCAAGTTTCACCTTTAAATTTAATTACAGACTTCAAGTTTCACCAATAAATTTCACTTACCCACTTCAAGTTCAACCTTTAAATTTCAATTACTTTCTTCAAGTTTGACCTTTAAATTTCACTTACCCTCTTCAAGTTTCACCTTTAAATTTCACTTACCCACTTCAAGTTTCACCTTTAAATTTCAATTACATTCTTCAAGTTTCACCTTTAAATTTCACTTACGTTCTTCAAGTTTCACCTTTAAATTTCAATTACTTTCTTCAAGTTTCACCTTTAAATTTCACTTACGTTCTTCAAGTTTCACCTTTAAATTTCACTTACCCTCTTCAAGTTTCACCTTTAAATTTAAATTACAGACTTCAAGTTTCACCTTTAAATTTCACTTACGTTCTTCAAGTTTCACCTTTAAATTTCAATTACCCTCTTCATGTTTCACCTTTAAATTTCAATTACAGACTTCAAGTTTCACCTTTAAATTTCACTTACCCTCTTCAAGTTTCACCTTTAAATTTCACTTACTCACTTCAAGTTTAACCTTTAAATTTCAATTACGTTCTTCAGGTTTCACCTTAAATTTCAATTACCCACTTATTTCTCTAATTTTATAAAAAGATACTTACAATCTTTTTACAAAATGTTTAATTGAACTTTACATTCTAAAAAATATAAATGCTATCTTACAATCTAAAGATTTTATTTAATACATACTCCCTGTAACATAAAATATTTAAGACTTACATCCTTTTAAATAAAATGTTAATTCTTAAACTTACCTTGCTCTTAATTTAGATTAAAAAAAATTTTACCATCTATAATATTTTTTAAAGGAGAACATTAAATTTGAACTTACTGAATTCCATTTGCAACTTCTCACCATTCAAAAAATTTAAACTAGCTACGGTTTAACCGTCATCCAAAACAAACTTATTCTTAACGATACTCAAACCGCTAGATAGTAACTAAGTTTATGATTAAATCTAATGTTTTATTTAATCGATGGTAGTCTCTTATTTTACTTATAACTATACCGTTTTACCATTAGGCGATACAATTATTATTTAGATGTCCGTTGGTTTTTTCTACTAAGGAATATTTTAAAGTTATGGAGGTTGTTAAGGTTGATCTACTGGTTTTATTTTTTACAGTTAGATCAACTGTGCTTATAAAGAAGATAACTACTATTACTAAATTTAAACTTAATCACTTAAATTTTATATCTCTTTTTTCAATTAGTTATTTTCCTATGTTACTTTAGTAAAATTAAACTTGCAAGAGTCTAACTCTTCAAAAACTTTAACCGATATCTGATTGTTCTACTAGATGATCTTTTAGGCATCGGCTACCAATTTTGAAACTTATTGCTCTCTCTGATGAGATAGATATTCTTACTAAACAAACTACTACTAGTTGTTCCCTTATTTGTCCATCAACTACTTTTTAATTTTGAAAAATCTTAACTATTCTTGGATTTATTTATTCTGCTAAACCAACTATCTTTGTAAGACGATATTCTCCTTAAAAATGTAAAAGCTTACGTGTTTTATCAACTACTAGATGAAAACACTGTAGACCTTTGCTAATTAAGTTTAAGCTTAACGTAATCTAAATGATTGATTTTCTAACATCGTTATATTTTCTAATAGGTTCTTTTGTTCAAGACGCTGGAGTAACTAAGTGTCTTATTGTAAATTTACTGGATGAACCTTATGAACTTTTTAGCAATTTTAGTCAAAACATTTGATCGCTTAAATTTTCTAAAACTAATCAAAAGTACAGATTGCACAAATGTTATGCTTACATGGTAGCAACATTGGGATTTTCATCTAACTATCAAAATCTCCTTGACACTAATAACATTTAGCAGTCTAGGACATTTCAGATTACATTATTAATTTAAGAAAAACTTTTGCTTATAAACAAAATACACGTATGTATAGGTTAAATAATAATAATAAATAATAAAGAAAATATCATAATAAAAAAAGTAATTTATTATAATAAAATTATTTTAATTAGAATTACTTTAAATAAACTAATATATTTTTAAATAAACTAAATTTAATAACTAGAAAATAATTAATGTTATTATAACTGCAAACTATATAAAAAAGTAATAAAGTATAAACCTTTTATATAAAAATATTAATATTTAAAAATAATTTGTAAAAAATAGAAATATCTTATAAAAAAATATCTACAAATATTTAAAAAATTACTAATCAAGAAATTAAAAAAATATTAGATTTTAAATATTTAATAATTCTAATTCTAAAATATATATTAAAAAGATTATAAAAAAAATTTAAGTAATCAATTTTAAAAATTAAAAAATGTAAATCAAATTCTTTAAATAAACTAAATTACTTAATTAAAAAATTAATAAGAAATATAATCTAATTAAAAAATTATAAAATTCCTTTATAAACATGATATAAAAAAATTAAAAAAATAATTTTATTTTTATTCAAAACTCATAATGAAAAAAAATTTATGAATTAAAAATCAATTTAAAAAATATCTCGTAAAAACAAAATAAACAACATATTAGAATTAAAAAAAATAATATAATATTAAAGATATTTGTTAGAATTAAATAATAATGCTGAATCTAGCAGTAGACAAATTTTATACTTTAATTTACCCTTTGGTAAAATATTTGTATAAAGTTGTATATTGCTTCAAATAAATTTTTAAGACTAACAATTAACAAAAATAATTATTACCAGGAATTTTTCTACTCAGACAAATTCCGAATCCTTTTATAACTTCTCATGTTCAAATATCAATATAAAATTTTTAGAATATAAAATATGTAAATTTTCAATTTATTCTTAAAAATATTTTAATTCTTCCTTTTTTTATATCTGAAATTAAAAAATGAACTCTCAGCTTTTAAAAATTAAATTTTATACAGTAAAAATGAGAAAACAATATTTTGCATTTTTTAAGATGTTTAAAAATTAAAAAATATTAAAATATTAATTTCTTATTTAGCCTAAGGTTTTTTAAGTTTTGAATGAAATTTTAAAATAAAAAAAAACTCAATGGTAAGATAAAATATATCTATAAACCGTCATTATAGTAAATTTAAGGGATAATTTTATAGACATAAAATATCGTAAGAAAAATTACAAAATTAGAAACTTTAAGAAAGAAACAACCCTTAATATTGAACGACTTACAGGAATTAGAACTAAAAACTATAAAAATTATATTCATTAACAAAGAAAAATAATTAAAAAAAAGATGAAGAGTTGGAACAAAGGTTTTCTTATAAAAAAGACGATTCATAGCACTTCTGATCATTCTTTCTAGAACTAAAAAACACCAACTAAGATCTAAAAAAACAATATTGCCAAATCTCAGAAGAAAAATAACTGCCTTCCAAAATTCCAAAAAAGAGGCATACATTCGAATAACTAATGAAGTCAGATAAGGAATAACTTGTAGAGATCATTTTCAACTACACCGATAAAGTAGAGAATCTCGAACACTATGTCATAAACATATAACAAAACTTACAAGATCATGTCGAAGATGAGAAGCCGCACCCTGAATTTATAACAAAATAGGACATTAATAATAGGTATTAAGAAATAGAATGCGATATTGTAAGACTAGATGAACAAATGGGAATAGATTTTCAAAAATATGAAAATGCCTTCTAGCAAATTATAGAAATTAAATAAAGATTAGCAAAATTAGAGAATTAACAATCCTAAAAAAATAAAGATCAAATGATAATAGAAGAACAGCCCACGACTAAATAAAAGTTCTTCAAAAAGAAGCGCCACATATGAGGCAGCTAATATCACCTTTGAAGACGATGCAAGGAGAATGTGCAAATTAGATCAAAAATTGAAACGAATTGACTACGTTTTACCCATCCTCGGATGGTTAGCTATGACGGAAAAAGATAACTCAAAGACCATTCGGAAAGCTCGGAAGTGAACTTGGGTGGAGACACTGGGAAGTCCGAGACCCTGTCAAAGGTAATACAGGGGGTTATGGATCTTTTAAGGGAACACTCCATTAGCCTTAAAATTTTTAATTTAATTTAACAAAGAAAAATCATTTACTATCTATACGAAAAATTTTTGTTCATATAAAAACTTAGTAAATTTGTTGAAAGATGTTAAAGAAGGATTTTATTAGTAAAAAAGTTTAAATAAATGAAAGAGTTTGGGAACTAAATAAACTTAGAACAAAGATAAATCTCAATCTTCTCCTAAGTAATGGTTCCATTCGACATTTGGATGGGTAGACATTGTTCGGAAGGCACGCCTGAAAGAGAAGTTCCATCTTCCATTTCAGATGAAATTACATTTAGCAGAATCTGCCCTCCTATATTAACATGATAAGGAGCTAGAGGCAGGGCTGGAGAAAGAGCTGATATGCGCTCTGATCCACTTTCTCAGTACACCCTCAGGAATTAAGGAAGGCATATCGTAAGATTGGAAAATAGAATATCCAGGTCTTAGCAAAAGCGAGCTCTTCAACTAAAACCAGAACGAATGATTATTTATCAAGTCATTGTGCTCTTTCTGCTCCTCACCGCCTTCTTTTCACTAGCTAACCTGATTATCTCCCAAATTAGAACTAAGTTAGGGGATGAAAATTTCGTTCATATGTAAATATTAGATAAATCGAGAGAAATTTGATATTTATTGAACTAACAGAGAGGAGACTGATCGCTCTCTATGACAGAATCTATTATGGGAATAAACTTCCCTTTTGACGTCAAGAACTTATACACGGGCTGTAAGCTAATGAGGATAAGTGCAGGACTGAAGGAAATCAGAAGGGGAGAAACTCGACAAAACTGATAAGAAGTGAAGCGCGCTCTATACCAAACTAACTAACTCTCTGTATCATAAATAATAATATAACATCTTAGTAAGTTTTTAAATCATATCTATTTGCTTTTTTTATCTAGATAAAGTTTTTCTAGTTCTAACGGAAAAAAATTAAAACATTTTAAAATATAGATAAAGTTAAGAAATATATACAGTAATTGAATCTTTATATTTTTTTAAATACCACGTAGCTTTGAATGATTTAATTTTTAAATAATAAATAATTAGAGTAAATATGAAAAAATAAAATAATGTATTAATTAAAAATAACAATATATTAGAAATAAATTAAGCTTTAAGATAAAAATAGTTAAATTATTTTAAGCTGATTTAATATAATTTAATTTTTTAATTATGAGATTAAAAACTTTATTTATTAAAAATTATTTTCTAAATATTAAAAAGTATTTTATGGCTAATAAAGTAAAAATATTAGAAAAAATAATATAAAAATCAGATTAAAATTTAATAAAAAAATAAAATGCTAAGTTAAACAGTTTTAAAACTAAGAGTTTATTTTAAACATAAAGGTCTAACTTATTTTTTAATTATTATTTTATAATTTTTAAATTTGTAATTTTTTAGCAGAATATAAGTATTTAAAAATAAATAAATGTATTATATTCAAGATTGAAATTAATATTTCTTAACTAAAAAAAATACTAAAAAAAATTTCATCTATATGAAATTGGTTTGAATTTATAGCAAAATAAGAAAGAAAATCAAATTTAAAATATTAAATCATAAAATTATTTTATTTTATGTAAATAAACAAGCAACGAAAATAAATATTATTTATATTGTAAAATTTTAAAAAAAGTTTCGTAATTTCTAAAATATAAACTTGGATTTTTAATTAAGTAATTTATCCTCTCTGTCTATATGTATCTATATTATTTTTGTTTATTTTTGTCTTTAGTTAGAGATAAATTATTTAAAATTATTGTTCTAAAAGATAGATATATAATATATTAACTATTTTATTTCTTTCTTTATTTTTTTCTTTTTCAGCTTTGTTTATTTTACTTACAAAGATCTAGGTTTAATATTTTCAAATGTTATTTTTGCTTAATTTATGATTTAATATTTGATTAAGCTAATATGATTTTGCGTCTTCAAATAAATGGATTTCATATTAAGTGCTTTTATCTTCTCTATTCATGTTAATTTTCTCTAGAATTTCTTTTTATCCTTAACTTTTCCAAAATTAAATTTCTAGATTTTGCTTAAGTTTTCTTATACTTAATTCTTTTATTCTTATTTTTACTTTCCTATAACTTTATAATGCTTCGGCATCCTCTACCTCGTATATTATGTAAATATATTTGATTTGCCATATGACAGATCTATCGCTACTTTCTAATAAAATTTTAACTTCTTTATTTTGTCTATTTTTATCCTCCTCCTCTACACTCTTGTACAACTCATTATAACAGTAATCTCTGAATCTTTATTAATTTTTTGCTTCGCTACTTTAAGTACTCTATTATTCCAAATTTTAAAGTGCTATCCTTCATAAAGCACTCTAAATAATTTATCAGATAAATATTAAATTTTTATTAAGAAATTAGTCTTAAATTCATCTGTAAAGCTTTCAGATTGAAATTTACTTGGATCGTCTAAAAAATAATTAGAGAGTAGCTTCTTTAATATTTTTTTATTGAGAAAGAGACTTAAGAATTTAGTTCTTAAATCTTTTCTAAAGTCCTTTACTCTATCACTGATAAGTTATTCTCTTACTCAGAATTGTCTTGCCAACATTCATAAGTAAGACCTGATTAGTCTTATTTACTATTAAAAGTTGAAAAAACACACAAGTTTCTAAAGCCAACTTCAGAGAAAGAAAAGAAAGTTTCAAAAATATCTTTAAATAATGTTTATTCAAGGAGTTTTTATAACCATTATAATCTTTAAATTATATTTAAAAACTATAGCAAGTGCATTTGGTTATAGGAATAATTTCTATTTATATGATTTATTTGCTTATCCTCTAGCTAATTTGGTATTCCTTAGTTACATTTATGTTTTAAGACTTCATATTAATTTCTTTCTCCTGTCAATTATAGTAATCTGAGTTGAATAAGGTTAATTGATTATATTGGACGAATATCATTTGCTTGCCTACAATAATTTCTGAATTGTTCTTTTATCTCTGCTTCCAAGTTACTGCGTTTGACTATTATTTTACTTTTTATTTCTATATCTTCTCTAAAACTTCATGTTCTCCTTTTTTTCCTAGTATTGAGACTTAAAATCTTTATTATCATCATTTATATGAAAACACTGAATTTTTCTTAAATTATCAGATTTCTTTTTCTCGGTTATATTCTTCCTACTAATCTTAGTTCTAAAAATTGCTTATATCTTACTGATAGCTATATTAACCTTTAACAAAGACGAAATCAACTATTAAAAAATAACTTTATACGTTCTTATTAAGCTGGTTTTTTTATATAGTTAGGTAGCTAGATTTGGATTAGTTTAATGCTTTATTTTTGTTGTCTATTTCACCATCAGATTAGTTTTAAAAGTATCGCATTCCTCTTGCTTAGCTGTTAGCACAAAGCTTGATTTATTGAAGTTGTTTACTTTAGATATACTTGCTTTTAAGTAAACTCTGGTAAAGTTAAATAGGATTAAAAACTTATCTTTATAATTTACCACCTGAATTATAATTATTTCGAGTTCTTCCCACAAGTTCTTGCTGTATTGAAATTTTTACATGATTAATTATACTTATTTTGTAAGTTAATGCTCAGATTTCATGACGAATTTGCATACTTAAATTATGGAAATTGGTACAAGTTAGTTGTTTCTATTAATACTAAATACTGACCTTTTTTTCTATTTTTCGGACTTAAATTCACTGATATCTAAATTATTTTGATATTTATTTATAGTAAAAAGTATTAAATGCCTATATGAAGGATAATATTTAGAAAAACTGAAATAAGATCCCTTATACTTGCATAATTAGAATTAAACTTTTTATCTAAAGTAATTATATTGATTCTAATTATCTTATTTTAATAATATATATTTTACTAATTATTTCTTTATTCTCAACTTTTTTATCTTAAAAAGACAGAAAACTAAGAATAATAATTGAAACTAAAATAAATTAAATTTAAGTTATAGAAGATTAAAACTTAAAGAAATTACAAAGTAATTGAATCTTAAAAAATTTACGTTTTAAGTTAGTTTTTTTCAAGATTAAGTGTTTAGGATATGTTTAAGATTTGTTTAAGGTATGTTTAAGAGTTTTAGAATGATTTAAAATAAAAAAATAAAATTTTTAATAATAAAATTGAAGAAATAAAAGTAAATAATTAATTATTATATTTTAACAAAATTAAAATATGATAAATATTTAATTAAAATATTAAGCTTATTAAAAAATTAAATTTACTTAAAAATTAAAAAAACACATCAAACGTAAAAAACTATTTTATGACTCAGAAATAAACTATAAGATGAAATAAGAATAAACATAAATAATTAGAATTACTAAAAATGTTATAAAAAGAAAAATAATTAAATCAAAAAAAGTAATAAAAATAAAATTTATAGTGGATTAAATTGATTGTAATAAAAAGAAAATTAGTAAAAGTAAAAAAAATATTTATAAAAATGAGAAAAAATAATAAAAAAATGGCGGACTTCAGAAAGGCATTTTTTCCTGCTCTTAGGAGCCTGGTACGTAGCAAAAATACAAGGAAAATAAAAATATCCAGAAAGTGACTCAAGCACAAACATCAACATCGTAAGAGAAGTCTAGAAAGTCCGTACTGCCCAAAGAGGTTTCAGAGCTTAATCCTTCCGGTCAGATATGTATGTAGCAGTTTATTAAAGTAGCGCTAAACCTCCAGGAAGTGATTAAGAAACTACGAATAGAGAACTCAAAGTTATCGGAGCAGATTCATCATGGACTTCAAGATTCTTTTGACCTCAGAAGGGATAATCAGGAGTAGCTTGATATATTATGGAAATACTAGCAAGAACAGCTTAGGTAGATGAACTCCCAAGTACAATAGATTTAGGACTAAAATGAATAGATTTAAAATATTTTACAAAGCTAAAAGAGACTCCAAAATTAAAAAAGCTAATCCAGTCAGCGAAAATTAAGAGATATATTATGGAAATTGAAGAAAAAGAGCCAAAAAAAATTTAAACTGAGGAAAAAGAATAAAGAAATGCTATTACTGCAATAGCGAAAGACACTTGCATCTGAACTGTCTGAAATTCCGAAATTTTTAAAGATAATATTGAATCTAATAACAAAAGAAGAGGGAACAATTTTATTGTAGCAAAAATGAGTAGATTTACAGAAAACCTAGGGTTACAAGATTCCAAAAGTAATTGGACCAAAGAGAGGACAACACGACTTTAGCAATCAAGAAATCTAAACTTTCAAACTTATTTTATACGGCAGTGATTTACTGGTTTTGGACAATTTTAAATTAAAAATTAGTTTAGAGAGTGCGAACACTTTGATAGTGCACAGCTCTTTTACTGTTTAATATTGATAAAAATAAAAATTTCTTGCGATCTTCAGGTTAATTACATATTGAATCGTAGAGTAAAAAAAAAGTTGAGAGAGACAAAAATCTATTATAGATATTCTGTTTCTCCAACCTCTGATGAAAAATATTTTGAAAGAAAAAACACCTTGAGTCAAGTTATTGAAAGGAGTAGCACCATTACCGAGAACTGATAAAAATGTTTCCAAAGTCCAATCCAATCAGAGGAAGACAACAGTAGATTATGTGTACTACCTTTCTCCATTCTATGATGAAGATGTTCCTTTCCTCTCCACCCTCAAATTTAGTATGATTTCCAAATTAAATTATATAATAAATAAAAATGAGGAAAAGAAATAATTGACAAATTGTATTTAATAGATAGATTGATATATAGAATTAATGATTAAAAAGATGGCAGGAGTTTAGGCTGATCATCTGATCAAAATTTTTGCTTTATGAATAAGGTCAAGCTCCGATCCAGTCAACGAGAAGGTCTTTGGCTAGAGTCAATTCCTACAAGCGAATAAAAAATTTTTGGCTATCACCTCTTGCGAAGACTTGAAGTTTGTTGGCTCATAGTTATGGAACTCCCTACCAAAGTTTATTGGATTAAGCAAAGGATATCAATATCATGTGCCTAAAGAGAGTGCTATGTATTTTTTATCTGTGAAGAAGTTTTCAGTCACTAGAAACATATTAAGTTAATCTAGTTTAAATTGATATTTAAACATTTGGTGTTCTTGGAGGATTTTCAACATCTTTCCTGATATCTCCCGTGTTGCTTTTGATATAAAAAAATAAAATTAAATGTTCTATGTTTTCACTCATTGCCTTTCATGCAAATCTTGAAATCTCCCGTTTTTCTATCTGTACTTATTTTATTTTTTCTTGTAATTTTATTTAGAATAGCACATAACTATTTTTCTATCTTTCTAATTTCATTATCTGCTATGTCTTCTTTTTTCTTTTTTCTTGTTTCTATCTTTGTTATTTCCATAATTCATATTTGAAGATAATAAATTACTTACATCTTCTTCATAATTTTTTTAATTAAATAATAGGTTTTCTTATTTATTCTTTTTGAATTTGATGATTTTATCTTATTTTCCTTTAGTATCATCATATGTTTCCTTGTTCTTTATGATCATTTTAATGTTGCATTTTGCATTAACTTTCTATTATTTCTTTTATTTTTCTGATTAGTTCCTTTTCCTCTTATTATTATTTTTATGACTTGAAATGAATACCTTTTAAGTACTAAATAACTATGAAATGCTTGAAGTTTTATTTAAAATTATATTAAGGAAATTAAACAAAACTTTACTCTTATATTTTTTCTATTTAACTAAGCAAAAATTGTTAATATGAGATATTTAAAAATTTGAAGAAGATAAAGTAATATTCTTAAAGCAAAATGATATCTACTTAGAAATTATCTTAATTGAAGATCATGTTAAAAAGGTAAAATTAATTAAATAGTGGAAAGACTTAAACTTATATTTTGGATTCTCAATTTTTCGTATAAGAAGCGCTTAATTTCGAACAAATTTGACAATAAAATCTGGAAAGAATAAAATTTATAATATTCAATTGCTTTATTGGGATCCCTCTTTAAATATCGAATATATCCATAATAAGAATAATCTAATTTATAAAAACTCAGATAAAATATAGATAAGTAATTAGAAAAATTGCCCTGAAACTTCAAAATTAAGTAAAAAGTAGTAAATTTTAGTGGTGGTAAAAAATACTAGAAAAATAAGATACTTTGGATTTAGAGTCCCTAAAATCTTAAATTCATAATTGAATCAGAAAATAAATTAAAAATGAGACAAATGATGAGAAAAATAGAGATTAAATTGAAATTTATCAATAGCAATAAATTAATTAAATATTAACTAGTTATAAATTCATAAATTTTTTGATTCAAATACATACAATTTAAATGAATATCAAAATCAGATATTAATATAAGATATTTGTAATTCTAGAACAATAGCTGACTAATTAATTCTAGGATTTATAAAATCTATTTATATTTTTATGCAAAAAATACGAGAAGAAGTATCAAATTAGCTCTGACTATTATATGGTATTATAATTACAATTATAGTAAAAAGAATTAAGTGTTTATGGTCTATCAACTCAGAATTAAAATGAAGCCTTAAATTTAAAAATGTTTATTCATTATTAATACAAATATTATTAGGAAAATCATGCTTAATTGCAAATAAAATGTAAGATAAATTTCAGAGTTAATATGCTTCAATTAAGAAAATAAAAGTGTAGTAAAACGATAAATTATATTAAGTAAATCTTCAAAGCTTAAATTTTTGGAATATCCTGCTATAATTTCATAAATTAAATTTGAATATTTTTATAACAAATCAAAAGCAAGAGGAAAATAAAAAAATAGTTGCAAGATAATGAGCATCTAATGAAGAATTGCTTTGGATAAAACTAAAATTTGATGCAAGGATTAATAATGTTAGGCTAATACGATTTAGATTAAATTTAAAAGATTAAATGACTAATGACTAATGAGAAAATTAGATGTAGATTACTTAAATTAAACGAAAGATTTTAAAGAAAATGCAAACAAAATAGAAAATTTTAATATCTACTAATAGATTAGATTATATTAAAAATTAAAATCAAGCTTAATGAAAAGTATTAAATAAATTATGTAGTTAATAATTTAAATAGAAACTTGTACTTAAAATGAAACAACGGTTAAAATACCTGGCTTTGGTAGCTGGTCTTCGAACAATGAAATATTGAGCTAGTTATTTTTAACTGAAGCAATTTCTGATACAATTTCTTGTGGAAATATAATAAGTATTACTTAGCAGTAGCTTGATCTTTCTAGGAGTTATACAATCTTAATATTATAATTTTGAACTGTAAGATACATATAATATATTTAATATTTAATTAATTTAGCTGATTAAGGATGTGGGGATAAACGAAAGTTAGATTCATAAGCAAGAAAATCAGAATTTTAGATCTAAAAATAAAAAGTTATTAATCCTAAACATTTAGCAAAGAAGTATAAGTTTAGAAGTGATATGATTATTTAGTTTTTTTATCTCTGAAAAAATTTTAAATAACTCTTTCATGCTTTCTTACTTCCAAAAGCGGAATATGAATTCTAAGTTAATTTCGTGAATAATTCTTCGAGGAATTATAGTAAAAAATTTAAGAGTAAGATAGATAAAAAAGCAAGACATGCAGTGTAAAGTTAAAATTAAACATTTTAGGAACTCATTTGTAAATTTAAATAAATTATCCTTTTAATATTATAAAAACAAGAGGAAAAAAGGGAAATTTCTTGTCATCAGTCTCTTCTTAAAAGGTTTCATCTTAATCAAGCAACAAATATTAAAAAATACTTTAAGAACTCAGAGTCATAAAACAAGAAAATTTTAACTTATTAAGATAAGTATAAGAACTAGAAAAGAAAACCAAATTTCTGATGATCAATGTTTAAGATAAAAAAATTGGAAATAAACAAGAAGAAAATGGTAAAATAGAATAATTAGAAACTAAATTCAATCAATTCGCAGAATTGACGGAAAGTACACTCCTATCAAAGCTTTCGATGAAAGATCCAATAAACTTAGAATAGCATATCCCAACAACTTATGTTCCCTAACGGTAAATTATGATATGTTGATATTGCAAGAGACCTAGATATAAAGTAAGAAACTACTTCCAATTTAGACTTTAGGAAAAGAGAATCATAGAAAATCACTGGGAAAATATTTTCAGAATTTACTTCAATTTTGAAGGAAAACTTTATAGAAAGAAAATACTCTAACTAATTAGAGAAGCTCCGCATATTTAACATGCAGTTATGAATTGATCTATCAGAAACCATTAGCAAAAACAAATTAAAAATCATGAGGACTTATGGTAGACTTGATCCAGACAAATTGTAAGTTTCTTTTTATTAACGAAAAACTATTAATTGTGGAAAACCAAATAAAGATGACTCCACGTTAATCAATTATTATTATTATTATATTATATATATAAAATGGATGTCGGCCGCGTCAGACAAATTAGTAGGTAATCTGGTGCAGTGTATACTGCATTGCGAGTAATCTCGCACTAGATGCCACCACGGGGAAGGGTGGATAAGCTCAATTGAGACATACCTAACTTACCCCGAGGGTTCTCTCTAGCAGTATGAAAGTTTGACTGACGGACTTTCTAATTACCGACTTAAAAACTAATTCTTTTTTGGACCTTATTCAAGAAGAATGAAGCATTTGACTCAAGATTTAAGAATAAATTTGAATAAGAAGATTCCCCATTTGGAGAAGCTAACATGATTCATCGGACCTGTAGAATTTTAACAAGAAGCATGAGAACATTTTCTTAATGTTAAATATTAATATTAGAAGAGCTGCGCGCCAATAGAGTGCTACGCTCTTTATAATCATTTTTATTTATTTATTTATTTATATCGCTAAAAATATTTAAAATTTTATATAAAATTAAAGTTAGAAGCTTAAGAAGACTGTAATAAGGATATAAGATTCCTTAACGAAAAATCAAATAAACTCATAACTTTTTCTAATAATATCAAGTATAATTTAAATAAAGATATGAACACATAAAGCACTCTGAGATATGTATTTGCCGTATCTTTGGATTCTACTAACATATATAGAACCTTGAAGTTTTGCAATATGTTATTAAGAATTCCAAGATGAAGAAATTATGATATATTAAACTCTTAACCTATAATTAGAACTATATAAATCATAGTTTTCCTAGTAGATTCAATTTTAGCAGATTGATTAAAGGATTAAATGCTTTAATTTAAAGCTACTTCAAAGAAGAATTTAAATTCTATAACATGGTGATAAATAAATGAAAGAACGGAATAATATCTTAAACACTTTACTAGGATTGTAAACGAATAAAAGTACTGCAAAAGGTTACTAAATAAAAGTTAGTGAGTTGGGAGATTTAAAAGAAGTATTAATTATCTATGTGAAATATAACAAAAATGTATTAAATAAAATTAATTTTTAGATAATTAATTGAAAATTATATAATTATATCTTAATATATTAAAACAAAAATGGAAAAGTTATCACATAAACTAAATACTATAAGTAATAATTTTAAATTATATGTACTTAAATAAATTTATAAAAAAGCATTAGATAAAGAAATTCTCTTTATCAAAGTAAAGAAGTCAATAATTTAAAATTTCATTTCATATTTTTAATGTATTATTTTGTTAATATACGAGTAAATTTCAACTGAGAAAACATTAGAATAGCTTTTCTAATAAGGTATATATCTAAATAACTTTCTACATTATTTAGATTTAATTATAAAATATTTAAACGTAATCACTTCGATTTGTAGAGCTTTTAAAAGTAACTCCTTAATATTTATTTTAGGTTTTCAAGAAAAATATATAAAAAATTTATTCTCTATAGCAAGTAAATAAATTAGCATAACATTTTATTTTTGAAAGTATCTAATTAATAAGGAGCATAAAACTCGTAAAGTAGAAAATAAAAAATGTAAATGTATAATTTAAGATATTTGGATAAAATACACACTTAATATAATGTGAAAATAAGCTGTATTAGTAAAATTATGATAAGAAAATTACAAATTATATTATTATTTTTATATTAATTTTCTAGCTTTAAATCACAGAATTTCGAGTTAGATTGATAAAAAAAGGCAAAGTGAAAATAGTTTCTATATACTAAAGGAATGAAATTCTAATTATGAAGAAATATTTTAAAGAACTAAATCATCAATCATTAAAATAAAAGTTGCCTTTCAACTTTATCAAATTATATCTCTGTTTCTTGAAAAGAACTAGTAACCCCTTGAGTCCAATATCTTCCTTTTGTAAATTAACTAAGATGTAATCCAAAGCATGATCAATTTATTTAATGTCTTCTAACTTCTTTTTTCTCAGTTTCTCAAATTAGGCGCATTTAAGAAAGCAGATAGTTCAGTTCCAACACTCTTTTTCAGTTTTTTTACTTATTTATTTTCTTCTTTTTCAGAGTAATTAGTTAATACTGAAAATATAATTAATTACAAAAAAATGAAAATATATGAAAAAATAAAAAATAAATGAATGAACAAAAAGATATAAATAACTGATTATTTCTAATAATATAGATAATAATAAGATAAAGTTAAAAATATAAAATTGTATTTATATTAAAGGAAATTGAAAATAAGTTAAATTAGTTATATAAGAAAGCTTTATAAAATAATTATATTAATTATATAAAAGCATTGCTGTTATAATATTATGATAGAGTATTATTGTAAAACTATTAGTATAGCTGTAGATCTTATTTCTAATTTAAGGTTGCTTTTTTGCTTTTGAAATAGTTGGAAAAATAATCACATTGAGATAAAGATAGTGATTTCAATAAAGAATTGGCATTTTATCTTTATTGATGAAAAAGAAACTTAGAAATAGATTATATCGTGAAATAACTTAATAATTTATAAGTTTTGATTTTATTATAGAATTTGAATTAACCTACTAGATATAGGTTTAAGCATAACTAGTAAATATTATATATTAATATAAATAATATACTTAATTAAATTTTTGAATATAGCGTATTTAAAAATTTATTATTATATCTTTACTTAGAAAATAAAAAATAGATATTTGAAAATTATTAAAATTGAATTATTATGAATAAACATTTTATAGAAGAATCTTTATTATTTTAATTATCTAAAGTTTAAATAATAATATCAAGCATTTTAAAGCTTTAGTCTAATTAATTTTAGATCTCTAAGTATTTTTATTCCTTGAATAAAGTATTTTTTGTAAAATGTAAAAGTAATTTTTAATTTATTTTTCTATAAAATCTTTTTACATGAAACGTTTCATAAGGTTTAAATAAAAAATATCTAAGCTATTTTAATAAGTATTATTAAACTAAAAAGTTAATTAATTTAATTAATATAAATATTACCCTTCCTTTACTTTTAGATTCTTGTTTATTATATATAAAAAAAGATGCCTTTCAAGAAATAAGAATTGCATGTGAAAACTTCTAACAATCAAAAAAACTTAAACAATGATTTCTATATCTTCAAACGGGATAATTAGAAATTAACAAAAGAAATCGAAGATATAAATTAAATAACTTAAAATAACTATTAACAAATTAGTCAACTAATAGTGCGCAAATTAAGAAAATAACTTATAACCTCAGATATAATAGATGGAAAAATAATTTAACACATTAGAAAGGAATTTAAGATAAACTTTAAATCAGATAATTAATTAACTGGAACGTAAAAACTTAAATTAACTAAATAACCCAGAATCAAGAGCGAAACAGAACGAGTTCCTAGACTTTGTATACTAAAAGAAAAAGCTAAAATGCAGATATTGTAAAAAATAGGGACATATGATAAAAAACTGCTACAAATTTTAGTAGAAATATGATATAAAATAAATAAATAAATAAATAAAAATGATTATAAAGAGCGTAGCATCTCATTGGCGCGCAGCTCTTCTAATATTAATATTTAACATTAAGAAAAATGTTCTCATGCTTCTTGTTAAATTCTAGAGGTCCGATGAATCATGTTAGCTTCTCCAAATGGGGAATCTTCTTATTAAAATTTATTCTTAAATCTTGAGTCAAATGCTTCCGTCTTCTTGAATAAGGTCCAAATAAGAATTAGTTATTAAGTCGGTAATTAGAAAGTCCGTCAGTCAAATTTTCAACTCCTAGAGAGAACCCTCGGGGTAAGTTAGGTATGTCTCAACGGAGCCCTTCCCCGTGGTGGCATCTAGTGCGAGATTACTCGCAATGCAGTATACATTGCACTAGATTACCTACTAAATTGTCTGACGCGGCCGATATCCATTTTATAATGAATATAATAAAAGAAAAAGAAATCTACAATTTATTTAATATTTATTGTACGCCAGAAGGATTCTATATGAAACTTATTAAGAATTTGAAACTTCTGAAAACTTTAAATTAGTGACAAACCGAACAAAAGTGACATCACTTTAATATATATTAATATTAAAATATTGGGAATTTTAATTTTTTTAATTTATGAAATTTAATTAAATATGGCTAATTAGATATTTTAATAGCTAAATATAAATTTTTTACACATTTTAATAAATTTTATAAATAAATATTAAATAAATATATATATAAATAAATTCGATTATAGAGCGCGTAGCACTCTCGTTGGTGCGCAGCTCTTTAAATTAATTTTATTTAATTTCAAATTTTTTTTTATAGGTCTCTCTTTTCTCTCTGTCCTTGTTTCCTCTTCCTGCGGTAAATTCCTGTAATTTTTCTTTCCAAAGCATAAGGATGCAATATGTGATAACGGGTAAATTTCCCAATCTATGATGAAGAAAGTTTCATCCTGGCATTCAGAGTTCTCCAGCTTGCCAAATCTTCCTTCTCTTGCTATTGGTTTCTCTTCTTCCGATTTATCCTCCGTCCGCGCTCATTTTTTGTTGCCTTGCTGGGCCCTCCAAGCAGGATCCGAAAGAGAGGGCTTTCCACCCTATTTAAACTAAATTATATAATAAAAAGCATAATTTTATTCTTATATTTCGAATTTTTTTCTTCTGTGAATTTTTTTAGAACGATGTATATTTTTTTCCGATTATATTTCTATAAGTATAATTTAATTTAATTTTTTCTATGTAGTAGAAGTGAAAATAAAATGTTTACAAAAACATCAAACATTTAACTTTAAGAAAAATATAACTATTTTAAATGAAGAAATATTCATAAGAAATCCCATAATTTTACAATTATAATCTAAGAAAAAATTAAATTTAATTAAATAATAATGGAACATCAGCATTAATTTATATTAATGAAAGTGATAGATATAATTAACTAATTTTGCGAAAATATTGAAGAAATAAATTTTGCAAACAAATTAATGGAATAAATGAAGACAGAATAAAGAAAAGATATATATAAAAAGTTTTAAGTGGACAATATGAAGATTTCAAATTTTCTATTTATTGTTTAATCATTCTATTTTAATTTTATCTTCTTTTAATATTTAGTTATATAAAAAATGGACAATTAATCATTGGAAAACCTAATAGGTAATTTGATACAGTGTATACTATATAAAGAGTAGTTTCGTAATAGATGCAAACATAAATTGGAACAATAAGCTCTTAGAAGATAAACCTAACTTATTCGAAGGTTTTCTCTAGCTGTATGAAAGACTGTCAAATGATTCTGTATAAATATTGAAAGTTTAAGTCCAAGTCCGAGAGTTTTTGCGCCTTCACATCCTGTAGCTTTATTATTTGCAAGCTAAGATATAATTTTTTTAATTTCAAATCACGTAAAAAGAGGCATATTTTATAAATGACTTAATTTCTAATTTAAGATAAAAGATTTATTTCCAAATATTCCCTCTACTTTTCTATTTGATATCGAGAAGGTTTAATATAATTTTCTTTACTAGAGCAAAGTTCTTCACCTTTGATCAGTTCTTACCATGAAAACACGATATGCTTTAAAATTTTAAGCATGTTCACACAATAATTTGAAGCAACTATTTTACAAGTATTGCTGAAGTATCACAGATATTGAAGGATATTACTATAACATATCATTAGTTGAGACATTCCAAGAGCTAATATCATCTAAGATGAGCTTCATGTTTATCGGCAGAATTAATGAACCAAATTTTACTGAAAATTTTTAAGCTCAGATCCATGGATCGAAATATTTTAATGCATAATGAATCAGAAGATCTGAAGAAAGAAATAGAGTAGGAAAGCATATTTTTAAGAATTTCAAGAAAACTAAAGAATACGAATGCAGAAGGACGTTTTAAAAATGATGGGAAAGATTATCCAGAATACAAAAATTAACAAATATAATAATGAAATAAAATAAAAGTCCTTTTAAGTTAAATGAATAAATGGAGTTAAATGCTTTGTACAATGAGACGTTGCAATTTTATTTATTATATCTTTTTTTCTCTTTTCACTCTTTCACTTTTATCTTTCTTATTTTATCTTTTTTATAATTACTTCTATATTTTAATTAAAATAACTAAAGTAGATAATGAAACTAATTTTTGCTCAATAATAAAGATGCCAAATTTTGTAATCGATGGCCAAATAGATAGCCTATTAAGTATTGATTCCTATTAGATAAGTATATCTTGATCTGTAGTGTCTGATTGATTTTTATGCAATAAGCTAAAATATGCTTAGCGATAATAATAAAGATTAAGAACATGCAAAAGAGAATGTTGCTAAAGACAGGAAGAGTTAAAATGATCCTATATTTTAATTCTTAAAGCAAAAGAAATCACGAAATCATATACATAAAAAATTAAAAATTATGAACTAATTAAACTCTGAAAATCTAGAAAAAATTTTAATAAAGCAAAAGTCAATTAGAATCAATAAATATCAATTTTGAAACTTAAATAAATCGTGAAAAATACTATACTAAAAAATCAAACAAAAATAGAATATAATAAAAAGTAAAAAAAACTGAAAAAAATCCGTTTTGCATTAAAAAACTTAAAAATCAAATTAATTGTGTTTTTAGTTTGTTAAAAATGGTTATAAAGTAGAATAAAAAGATATTTAAGGAAATATGAAAATTTCAAAAAAGAAAAAAAGTTGAAGAAAAGAGAAAAATGAATTGAAGAAAGATAAAAATGAGGAATCAATCTGTTTTTTAATTTGCTAAAAGGTATAAATTTAGAAGAGAAAAATATGCTAAAAATTATATGCTAAATTTAAATAAGGAAAATATGAAAAAATAGTTTAAAAAAAATCTGAAAAGAGCTTATTAAGAAAATCAATATTCTATATAATTTGTTAAAAAGTTAGAAAAATAAGAGAAAAAAATTAGATGAAAAAGGATAAAATATAATAAAATAATTACGTAAGATCAATAAAAGGAGTAAAAGAGTTTAGAAAATTAGCTAAGGAAAATATTGAATATTTTTTGATAGTAGATAGGTATAAATTTAGAAGAAAAAATGAATTAATAGAAGAAAACTTTGAATAAGAAAAACATGAAGAAAAGTATGAAAAAGAGTTAGAAAGTATGTTATAAGAACGTTTATGCATGGATTTGAGTAATCAAATTTAATAAATTTGAAAAAAGTAAAAGAAATATTTTAATTATTTTTATATTATTTGCTAAATTCATTTTTAATAGAATATCTGAAATAAGTTAATTATCATATACAAACTATTCTATAAAATTAATTAATTGATGAAAAAATATCTATATCTCATAAAATAAAAAAGGGAAATATTTTAATGCTTATATAGAAAGAAACTTTGAAAGAAAATAATAGCTAAGCAAAAATATAAAATGATAAATAAAATTAGTATAGAAAAAGATGATTTAATTATATTAGATAAGAAATTATTTGAAAATATTATAAGCTTTAGTTATTAAATGCTTATTCATAAAACAGCAAAAATAAACTTAATAGTATTGGAATATAAACTATTTTAATTTCTATTAGCAAATATAAAAATTTAAAAACATTTCATTATTTTAAAGTCAAGATAAGCATTTTAATTTATTTATAAATGAAAAGATGGTGGGAACTGATATTGGATTTCTTGACTAAACTTTGTGGTTTTATGGCTAGGAACAAGTTCCTTTTCTGTCGTTGAGAAAGTCACTGGTCAGAGTCATTTCCTGAAGGGAATGCTGTTTTTGAGATTATCCGCTCTTGTTAGGAGCTTGAAGCCTGGCTGCTAATAGCGATCGAGCTCTCTTGAAGCTGTACCTGGAGTACAATTGGATACCCTCGTTATTCCATAAAAAGAGAGCGTCGGGTCGTGCAATCGAAAAGGAGTTTCTGGCCCAAAAACTCTTTTAGTTGAAATTAATTAATTAGTTTAAAAATTAAAGATATAAAAATATTAAATCTATAAAGTTTATTAAATTATTAAGCACATACAAAACTTATATATTCTTAAAATCAGAAATCAATCTTTTTAAATTAAGCATTTATCTAAATAAAAAATGTTAAACAGATCTAAAATCAATCAAAACCTTATTCTTTGCATTTTAAAAAGATAAGGTAACTTAGATTCTTAAAAGTTTTGAAATCCTTATTAATCAAGATTTAATTTTTGAATTAATAATAGATCATCTTTTTATCTATGAAATCAACGAGACTTAGAAAATATTTATAAAACTTAAAAATACATAAAAAATTAATTTTTTAGAAATAAAAAAGATATAAACATTTTAATTCTTAAAAAATCATTTAGAAAACAATATAAAACAATATAAAATAACATATGAGTAGAAAAATATTTAAATATACTTCAGAACCAAATCGAAATTATAAAATATTGTTTCCAGAAAGAAAGTAAGAAAAGCAAAAAAAATTGAATTTCTAAATAAAGCCACTAAAAATTTAAGTTAAAAAAATAATTAAAAAATAGGATATTAAAAGAAATAAAAAATATTTACTTTAAATACAAAATATATAATTTTGAATAAAATAATAGTGAATTGTAAATTAAAAGAAAAGTTTAAATAAATTAAACTAGAAATTTAATCTCTTAAATTTATCAAAAATTCTAAACACTAATTTATAGTTAAAAATTTAATATATGGAAAATAAAAAATGAGCATAAATAATAAATAAATAAATTTGAATATAGAGTCACTTAGCCCCCCTTGGCGCACAGCTCTTTCCATATTTCAATATATTTCAGCTCTTCAAGTAAGCCTTCAGGTAATAGAAATTCTTCTCTTATTAGTTACATATCTTCATCATTTTCTTCTACATTATGCTAATTTTTAATATTTTAAAATTAAGTTTTAATTTACATTTTTAATATTTTTTATCTTAGTTTTATTTCTTAATGGTTGTTTAAAGACGATTTAGCTTTTTTCTTTTTATCTTATAAGTATATTACTATTTTTTAATAAGGAGTTTATTTCAATTATTTCTACATTTTTTCTTCTTAGCTTTATTAATATTTTTTATAATTGCTTTAGATTTTATTTGGTTTAGAGATATTTTTATTCTAAATTTTTTTAAAACTTTTTTTTTCTTTTAAAAATTTGAAAAGCATCAAAAATTTATTCTTTTTTTTGCCTTTTTAGGTCGAATTATAAATTTATTTCCCTTTTTTTATTTTTAAGATTGAAAAAGTTTTTATAAAGTTGTTTTTAAATTTTTTTCTTTCTTATAAACCCTTTTTCAGATCTTTTTATTATAGTTTTTGTATTTATTATTTAAATTTTCTTTCGTTATTTTATTTTTTATTGTGAAATTAAAAAATCTTTACAAAATTTTAGAATTTTTAATTTCTTTTGATTTTTTCAAGGCTTATTTTTGACTAGATACATTTCTTTATTCTTTTCTTTTTAATATTTAACTCTGGAATATCTCTCAACTAGATTTCGATTGAATATATTTGATTAAACATATAATTTAATTTAATTAAGGTTTTTTTTTTAAATCATTGGAAGTTTTTTATTTAAAAAATTTTAATGGGAAACTATTTTAATAAATCTTCTAATTTTGAAATATTTTATATTTAATATAATTTTTATTTTAAGATTTAAAATAATGATTCATAATTTAGTCTTTCATTTTTTTCAAGCAAACTAAAATTTAAGATTTTTTGATTAACTTTTTTCTTCAAAATTTTTAAAAGCTTTTTTTAATTAAATTTTTTTATTAGATGACAATTTTTAGTTTATGCGAATTTTTTATGTCTTTAAAAAAAAAATATTAAATTTTTTGAATGTAAAAGTAACAGAATATTCTGAAATATATTTTCAATCAAAAGCATTAATTATTAAATTTATCAAAAATAAATTTTTAAAGTTCTTTTTTAATATCCTTTTTATATTTATTTTATAATTGTGTTTATTATTTTACAGTTGTGTTTATAAAAAAATGTCTACTTTTTTCAAAAATCTTAGGTAGTATATATCTTTAAGTTGAAAGGGTAATTTTAATTTTTAATTATTTAATATATTTATTCTAACCTATCTATTCTTCATCTTATAATTTTCCTATCTATTTTTTAAGAAATATACAATGAAATATTATATAATATAAAATGGATATCGGCCGCTTCAGATAAATTAATAGATAATCTGGTGCAATGTATAATACATTGCGAGTAATTTGTACTAGATACCATCATTGGGAAGGGTGGATAAGCTACGTAGAGATATGCCTAACTTTCTCCGAGGATTCTCTCTAGCAGTATGAAAGTTTGACTAACGGGCTTTCTAATTACCGACTTAATAATTAATTCTTATTTGGACCTTATTCAAGAAGACTTAAACATTTGACTCAAGATTTAAGAATAATTTTTAATAAGAAGATTCCCCATTTGGAGAAGCTAACATGACTCATTGGACTTCTAGAATTTTAGCAAGAAACATGATAATATTTTTCTTATTATTAAATATTAATATTGAAAGAGCTACGCGCCAATGAGGTGCTACGCGCTCTATAATTATTATTATTTAAAAGAAAAATTCTTCAATAAATAATTTAATTTATATTTAGAAATTTCTTTAACATTTTTTTAAAAACTGTTTTCATTTTTTATTTAATTATCCAAAAATATATTATACTATAAATTACTTATAAAATAACATTTTTTTTTCAAAAATCTTAACTTCAAATATTTCATTTTGAGTTTTTTAAATTAATAAATGAAAAATGATTTCAAAAAGAAGCTTAAATTCATTTTTAGAAATTAAAATTTATAAAATTGAATTTTGAAGAAAAGTTCTAAAATAATAACTAAAGCTAAAAAATAAAAAAAATAGATAGTTGATAATTAATAAAATCAAATGATATCAAATTTTAAGAATTTATAAAATACCAACCTGAAAATAATTAGGTTATCCTCCATAGTCTCTTATAAAACAAAAAGATAAGAAGAAGAACCTAAAATTTTTACAAAGTTTACTACCTTTCATATGTTTGCTAAAATTAATCGAAATTCTTTATTTCAAAAACTAAAAAATTTTAAGCATATTCCCCTTTATACTAAATACATTATATCAATTTAATTCACATTAAATTATTTTTCATATAGATAAATATGACATCCTTTAAATAAGTCAATCTATTTCACTTTCATATAATTAAATTTTTAATAATAAGCAGTAGGAAAGACTTTCATATTAAATAATTGCATGCATACAAATGAGATATTATTAACTATATAAAACTTAAAAGATTTTTATATTTATAAAGTCTTTACTTTATAAATACTTACATAATTTACTTAATTTTATCAATTATCTTCTTAAATTGTAAAAATTTATAAGTCTTAAATATATTTGCTTGCTCAGTTAGCAATCTTCCACTTTCTAACTGTCTTGTCATTAGCTCCAGATACTAACCACTTGTTATCTCTACTCAAAGCCACAGCATTTACTTTATCTGTATGACCTTATAAAGTACATACGCACTCACCCTATGAGAAATTCCATATCTTAATAAGTTTAGCTTGATTTCCTGATATTATGAACTTATTATCCTTACTTATTAACACTCTACCATAAAGATTTTCTGGTATAGTTCTTATACATTATCCTGTCTAGAAATCCCATATCTTAAATGATTTATCACCAGATCCAGATACTATAAAGTTATTATCATTTGATAACACTACAGATTATACAAAATCTGAATGACCAGTCAAAGTTCTTATACAGTTTCCAGTCTGAAAATCCCAAACCTTAATAGTTCTATCTGAAGATGCTGATACGATCCATTTCAAGCCACTTTTTATTGCTATTTAATTAACTCAATTCGTATGTCCATTCAAAGTTCTCATGCAGATTCCAGTACAGAAATCCCAAATCTTTATCGTGCTATCTGCACTTCCAGATATAATTCATTTCTGGTCAATTGTTATTGCTACCGATAAAATTTAACCCTTATGTCCAGTCAAAGTTTTTATAAAGTTTCCAGTCTGGAAATCCCAAATTTTTATCGTTTTGTCTCCACTTCCCGATACAATTCATTTCTGGTCATTTGCTATTGCTATCGATCTAATGTAATCCTTATGTCCATTCAAAGTTCTCGAACATTTTCCAGTCTGGAAATCCCAGATTTTTATCGTTTCATCGTCAGATGCTGAAATTATTCATTTCTAGTCTTTAGTTATTATTACTGAGTTAACTGCGTAAGAATGTCCGGCCAAAGTTTAGTCTAAAATATTAAAGAATTACTTTTAGATTAGTCGTATATAATTTTATTTTCAACTTTTAAAAAGCTCAAGTTTGGCAGGATTTCGTATTTAAAAAGAAGAAAAGGTATTCTGCCTAGGGAAATATTTCTTTGTCTTAGAATTTTTCTTAAAAAGATACTTTTAACAAATTGTGATTCTTTATTTTCCATTTTTATTTTATAAATTATTTTAATAATTACTCAATTAAAACAATCCATCTTATGAAAATACTTCTCATTACTTAAATTAAACACTATTATATTTAAATTATTTATTAGAATCTTTGATATAGGTACTTTAATATTAAAACATCATTTAAAAAATGTATTTTTTACTTTCGATTAGACTGATATTATTTAAAATAGTTCAGTTTAAATAAGTTTTGCAATTTTTAATTTTTATGCTTTTAAATTATTTTATCAAAAGTTATATGCAATTATTTATATCCTTATTATAGTAACTTTTCCTTGCTTTTATTAATTATAGCTTATTTGAGTTTTAAATCTAAATTTTTTAATAAAAAACTCCGTTTCTTTTATAAACCATTTTTATAATAATAAGTAAAATGTTAGATTAGGATACTTTGAAAATTGCTGCTATTAACTATTGTTTTTCCTTGCATTTAACCATAAATTAAATACTATAACCTCCCATCATTTTTAAATAAAAAACCGTAACTATAGTAAGTAAAAAAAGTATAAAAATAGTTTAAACACAGTATTTATTTTCTTATTTTAGAAGCTATTATTTAACTATCCACTTTCTTATTACTAATTAATTTAAATTTATTATTTAACTAATCTCTTATTTAATTATTACAAAAGTAGTTTATTATTTTATAATTAATACTTAATATAAGTTAATTTGGTTATTGCAAACTAATAAATTAAATTAAATTGAAGAAAGGAAATAAATAAGAGTGTCATGTAGTGAAATGCTTTTTGATCTCTAATTATAGTTTAAAACTTTTTATTTATATCAAATAAGCTTTACTAGGTTTAAATAAGACTATAAGTAACTTCGCATAACTATTAGCAAAATTTATAGTCTAAATGTGAGTTTTTATTTAAATTGAGAGAAAAAAATAAAAAAGATTAGAAGCGCGTAGCGCCTCAATGGTGATTAGATCATTAATAAAGTTTTTAAAGTTAAAGAATTTATTTGCTGAAATCTTCCATAGTACTAGAATTCCCTTACGAATCTTGTCTTATAAAGGGATGTTATTTGAATTGCTCCCTAAGAGATTTTAGTATCTGGAATATTTCATCATTAACGCTACTTAATACCTTTACAGTCTTGTCTTCTCTTGGTTCCTACCAGGAATCTTGTTTGTACTTCGCCTATGGGGTACTTCCTGGTACCAGAATTTAAGTAAACTCATTTGACAGATTGCTCATCCCTATTTAAAATAAAATTTAATAAAGCATTAAGAAATTTTTAAACTTAGTTAAACTCTGTATTTGGTAAAAACATGTAAAAGTTACTAAGAAATAAAAACTTATAAGGTTGAATATTTCATAATTAAGAGCTATTTAGTAATAAATAGACAAGGGAAAAGCTATTAATAAAGGAACTGAGTTTGAAAGCTTAAGCAAATAAGACGAAGCTATACAGAGCTATTATACAGCTATTAAATTAGATCCTATTTATGCAACTGTTTATATCAATAAAGGTCTCGCATTGGAGAAACAAGATAAATACTAAGAAGCTTTATAGAGCTATAATATAACTCTTAGAATAGATCCAAATAATGCAAATGCACATAATAATAAAGGTCTTGCATTGGAGAAGCAAGGTAAATATTAAGAAGCTATATAGAACTATAATATAGCTCTTCAAATAGAACTTAATGATGCAAATATACTCTGTAATAAAGCCTTAGCTTAGGAAAATAAGGTAAATACTAAGAAGTTTTATAGAGCTATAATATAGCTCTTCAAATAGAACCTAATAATGCAATTATACTTTGTAATAAAGCCTTAACTTTGGACAAACTAGGTAAGTACTAAGAGGCTATCCAGAGCTATGATGCAGCTCTAAAAATAAATCCTAATTACGCAAATGCACATAACATAACATAATTTATTAAAGTGACTTAACCTTTATTTAGTTTGCCACTAATTAGTTTATGAGTTTTAAGATGAAATGAATCGTTCAGGTCTTCTTCAGAGCTTACTTCTTCTATTGCATATCTTGTTGTACAGATTTAACCTTTCTTGATCTTAGGAATTTTTCTTTAATCTCAATTAGGTCCCAACATCTTCCTCGTCCTTCTTTTTTGAGCATTTACTATATCCAATAGTAATTAATCTCCACCGTATAATTTTTTCTTGTAAAGTATTCCTTCTGGAGAAAAGTATAATTTTGACACATTATTTCATATCTTTCAATTATTAGATTCTTGCTTCTTCTGAAAATACCAGCATCTTCTAAAGATGTGTCCAACCTTTTAGTAATAAAAACATCTTGTTTTACAATACTTCGAGTTATGTCCTATTTTTAAGCATTTTTAGCATTTTTGGAATTTTAAAAAATCGACAATTTTTTTCCGATCCGAAAAAGAATTTAAATTTTGTTCTTCTATTACCATAGGATCATTATTAAGATTAGAATTGTATGGTTTATTTATTTCTACTATTTTTTGCTCCGTTTTATCCAGTTTTTAATTACCTTGCAACATCAAGGCTTTAGTGTTCTCATATGCTATAATTAGATAAATATAAGTTATATGCCTCTATTAAACTTTGCATTTTAATTATATTTTTCAACACTTTATCTTCTAAAAACCTTAATAAAATAACTATTTTTTACTTTAAATTCTATCTCACTGTTTTAAATTAAATATTACAAGACTTTTTGTCTTATATCTTTTCCTAGTCTAAACCAGTATAACTGGCTGCGAGGTAGATGCCTATTCCGGATATCAGCCTCGTTTAATCTAACATGAACTTAATAATAGTGTGATACAAACTTTTTCTAACTTAATTAAAGCAAACTATATTAAATACATACTACTAATATTTCTTTTTTAAGATGTTTTAACATGATATATTTAAATAGTTATAAGTATTGGTTTCTTTATTCTTATATTTGCATAATATTCATTACACTGTTAAAAAGTATAAATATCAAACTAGTATCAAATTAACTAGTAGATAAGCAAAGAATTAATTTAGATAGAAATTATCCCTATAAGCATAGACACTTACTTTAGGTTTTAAATGTAACTTAATGAGTATAATAGCTTTATCAACTTCTAGAATAAATAGCATTTCAAAGCTATTTTTGAAAATTCTTTCCTTCTTGAAGTAGAACTATGAAACTTTAGGGATTTATAACGGTAGACAGTATATAAAACTTACTCAGGCTCTGCTTATAAATGCAAGTGAAACAATTCTGAATGAGGAAAGTAGCTCATCAGTGATAGAGTAAATGACTTTAGAAAAGATTTAGGAACTAAAATCTTATGTCTCTTCCTCAATAAAAGCAAATAACTCGAAGAATCTACTATCTAATGAATTCTTAGGCGACTAGGATAAATCCAAATTTTAAAAATTGTAGATGAATAAGAATCCCATAGTCTTAAAAAGAAGCTAAATATTTATTTACTTAGCTATCTAGAGTGCTTTAAAAAGGAAAAATATATTTAAATTTGGGAAGAATAGAGAACTTAAAGTAGTTTAGTAAAAAGATTAATAAAGAATCAGAGGTTGCTGGTAATAGCAAGCAACAGAAGAGTGAAGAGGTTAGAATAAAGAATAGCCAAGCCAACTAAAAAGTGAAAAGCTTTTAAAAGAAGGTAACGTTTCATAGATCTGTAAAATTGATTAATTAAACTAATTTACCAATTATATACGAAGCAGAGGATAACGAGGTATTTTACTGTGATAGGAAGGTGAAGATAGAACAAATGAATTCAGTAGAAAAAAACTTGATCAAAAGCTAGAAATTTAAATTTGGGAAAGTTAAATATTAAAAGAAAACTTTCTAGTCAATTAACATGATAAGAGAAGTTAACAGCATTCTATATGAAAGCTTTCTATCTCCATATGTACTTGAAAATGTAAACTCATATTAGTTATGCAAAATCATCAAATTACAATCATAGTTTAATTAAAAGTTCTCAAGAAACTATTTGAGCTAAAGCCTTAGTAAGAAAATGAAATGAAGCTACTAAAGAGAAAAGTAAAGAAGCCAGTAATTTTATGCATCAATCCATAAGAACTAGAGTGATATAATAATTAAGGCTTTACCTATGGTTTAGAAACTAATATAAATAAAGGGTAAATTATCCAGTCAAACAAATCTTGTAGATATTTGTAAAATTATGGATCAAGTATAGATAAGGGATATGTTATTATAGTTGTGGGAATAAGATGTTTAAGAGAATGTTAAGATGAATTAATAGTAAAATAAGGAGATTGAAAGGGATTAGAATTTAATTTAAAAGTCACAAAGTTAGGGTACTGAGATCGGAGTAGTATAAAGTAAATTTTAAGTAATTCAGTCATAGAAAGGTTATAGCTAGCCTATAAGGAAAAAAAAATTTACTTTAGAATATCAATTAGGAAAGTAGATACTTAATGGGAAGAAATCTAATGTTAGCTGAAAGGTTATAATACTCAGAACAAGCTGAAGAAGAGATAAAAATTCCTGAGCATGATAAAAGCAAAGAAGCTTCTGAAAAAAATGAGGAAAGAGAGAAATCTAAGATACTAAAAATATCGAAGGTAGGGAAAAAACGAAAATATTGAAATTAATGAAAGTAGAAAAAAACTGAAGATTCTAAAAATACTGAAAATATCGAAGGTAAGCCAAGAACTGAAGAAATGGAAAATAATGCAGGCAGGGAAAAGAACGAAGAAATTGAAAGCAATGTAGGTAGGGAGAGAAATGAAGATATGAAAAATAATGAAGAGCGGGAAAAATCTTAAGAAAATAAAACAATGGAAGTATTTAAGTTCAAGACTAGAATTCATAGCAATTCATCGAAGAAAAAAATAGTTAAGATGAAGTTTTGGACTAAGAAGAGTTATAAGTTTCAATCAGTAAAAAGCCTTGTTCAATCAAAATTAATATCCAAGGTTTATTTAACACAAATGGATTTCTAATTTATATGAAAACAAAGAAACAGACATAAGATATTCAATCTTCTTTTAGAACTCAAAGAAAAAGATCAGTAGATAGAAGTGATTTAAACAACAAATTCCTCTATAACATAGAATTTTCAGATTAACAGATAGATTTTATGAAATACATCAGTCATCTTATTTATAAAAATTCTCACAAGATAAACGACAAAAGACTGAAGTTCCTAGTCTATTATCATAAGCTTTGCTTAAGATCAATCAGTAAAAAATTTTGATAGTAACACAGTATGACCAAGATCTTATGCTGTATTTGCAAAGAGTTTACAAGGGTAGTGGATGAAGCTAGAAGAACATTTATGACTACGCCGAAAGAATGTTAGAGTATACAAAAATAATCGAATATAAAGGAATGCCTCTGCTACGGTCCATGTGATGATATTTTTAACAAGTTATGTTAATTTATTATTTTACAAATATTAAATGAAATTAAGTTGTAGCATTTTTAAAATTGGTGCTAGCATATTAAAGTCTACTAATTAGTCTCTTTAATTCTAAGTATAATTAAGTAGTCAAATATAGCTTAAATTAATAAATTGAAGTTTCAAGTCTATTTTAAATAAGAAGATAGTAGTACTAATAATTAATTATTAAGATACACAGTTTAAGTAATTAAATACCTTACTCTGATAATCTATATTTAATTTAAGTTCTCTTTAAGATTTAACATTAAGATGCTAAGGATAGGTTTAAATAGACTATATCGTTTAACTATAAAATTAATTAAAATTAGTATAAATTTAAATGCTTGAATAATCCAAGTCTCTTCTATTGTTGCCGCTTAAGAGGGTAGCTTTCAGAATTACTTTCTCACTACTATGCCTTAGCAGGGTTAAAGGACGGCTTTTAGATGTTTTCCCTTCTGATTAATGATTTAGATTTTTTTCCTACCAAGAACATTTTCATAATAGCTTTGTATTTTTTTTGATTCTACTACACTAATATAAACTAGAGAATGTCTTTATATTCTACTTGGAGTAATATCAAGATTTAAGACCAATCAAAAATGCTTTTCCGTACTTACGCTTCACAGAAAAATTACAACTATTCTTAGCTTTACATTTTTGCTATTGCTGAAAATTAACTCGTTTTCCGTCTTCTTTAGAGTTATACTGAATAATAATTATCACTTCTAACTTTGGATTTTAATACTGACAATCTTCAATCCCTATATTACAATTGCATTCCTCAATTTAATTAACAGCTGACTGATCTATCTAATCTTTCCTTCATTTAGATTGCCTTTCAATCTCAAAACTCTTTTCTTAACCTTGAAATGCCTTAGCTTCTTAGTTGAAAATTCAGTCTCTAACTTTTAATGTATTTAAAACTAAATTTTCTTTCTAAGTCCCATACCTTCGATTTAAGGGATATTTGAAAGCAAAAGAGGGCCAGAAAAACTGGTTTTAACTTACTTAATAAATTCTTAGTTTACTGTGCTCTTAATAACAACCTAAAATATATATTTAAATCCTTATACTTATATATTAGCCTTTTTATTTCAGTTTGTATATCTAAATTTACTAATAAAGCATTTATTTACTATTATTATAAAATGGCTTCTAAGAAATAACAGAACTTTGAACAAAACATTTAAACAGGAAAATTCTCTAAAAAATAAAAAAGCGAAATAATTACAATGAGTGAAAGTGAGAAATATGATTGATATGACGAACATTAACCACTTGGAAATCCAGAACTAAAAAAACTTCCGACACAAACTCAAATAGAAATATTATCTAAGTCATTAAAAGAGTTTATGTTTAAAAATAGATACCTCACTGATAAAGTAGAAAAATTAGAAAAACTAATAACGTCTTTACTTTAGAAACAATATTAATAATCATAAGAAATAGAAGACAAACTGGAACAAAGAATTCTTTAAATTTAATAACAAATTCAGGTAACGCCATTTTCGTTTTAACAGAATTAATCAGATCCTATGGAAATAGAAAATGAAGCATCAAATTAAAATAAACAGTAAACGTTTATTTAAAATAAGTAGTAAATTTAAATTAAATAAGTGTTACAGGAATAATAGTTTAAAAGAAGAATAAAATGCTACGTGTGCAATAAATAACACCAATGAAAATACTGCTACTAACTAAGCGAAATTTAAAGAAAGAATAAATAAGATATTTTTAGAAAACTATTTAGGATATATCCAACATAAAGCGGAAAAATTTATAGAAAGAAATTCTTTAATTCAAATCTTAATCCTTGGATAAATAATTAGGAACGCTAAGTGCAAGACCAAAACTATTCCGAATATTAAAGGATGGTGCACTAATGAAGTGCTACACCGCCTAACTAAGCCTAGAAGGAATTCAAGACAAACTAATTGAGACAAGCTGATAGAATAGGTCAGATGGCTGACTACTAAGGCTTTAACAAAGCTTTTTAACTTTTAACTTTTTATTAGCAGGTTTAATAAGTACATAAAACTTAATATATAATGAGCTTTCCTTTATTATTAAATTTGTATTAATTTGTATAGAAGAAAGAAGAGGGTTAAATATTCTATTTACATAGATAAAAATTTCTATCGAAAGTATTCAATTATCATACAGTAAGTATAAAAAAGCGCTAAGTTAAATAAAAAATATTTAAAATCAAAAGATGATTGTAGTAAATATACTAAAGGCAAGAATTATTCAAAAATAAATGAATGCTCTTAATATTAAAGTAAAAAGGATGTAATTCAGAGACTAAAATTGCTTGAAAAATAAAATTTAGAGAGTAAAGTCTAAAATATAACGTTAGCTATTATAATATCATGTTGTCCTTAATCAAAAAAATTTTAATTAAAAAGCTTTTTAGTTAGTTATACAAGCATTTTATATCAGCTTATTTAATTAATATATTATTAAACAATTTCTCATTTCTTTAAATTCATTAAAATTTAATATTGATACTTCAGTTTAAAAGATTTAAAAAATTCAAATTTAAATAAATATCTAGCTCACACTTAAATTACAAAAATGCTATATTTGATAAATTTATTTATACTCCTAAATGTTTTCAAAATTTGATTTAAAGCAAAACATTTTCTACTTATATTATAGTAGTTCCTTTTTTAAGTTATAAACGATTCTCTTGTGATATATATTTCAGGTTATAAGAAACTTTTTTACTTATACCTTTAATATTTTAAATTCCTTCAAATCAGAATAATTTATTCAAAATTAATTAAACAAAGAAATATAATATTTATTTTAATATTTTCTTATTTTTATTTAGTATTTTAAGTAATTTACTCTTAGTAATTTGCTTCATTTATATTTCATAATTTTCTTCTTTGTTTACTTTTCAATCTAAATAGTCAAAAATAAAACTAATATTTTAGATTGTTATTTTGATATTGCTATTGTATTTAACTTCTTCTTTGAAATAGTTCTGAGATATAATAATTATCCATAGTTCAAATTATATTAATAGTTTTTGAGTGAGAAAATGATGATTAAAGAAACTTAGTTATAGTTAAAGGAAAAATGATATATCCTAAAGTACTTAGATTCGAGAAAGAATGTTTATTTAATTTTAATTTCTTAATATGATATCAAGTGACTTAATTTCAGCAAGAAGAAGCTCCAGAGTACTTTTTAATAAAGACTCAATAATGAACAATCTAAAATTGTAATGAAGTATTCTTAATTTATATATGGAGGTTCTTCTAAAATTAGATACTTCTATAAAAATGATTTTATAAATTGATAACCTTCAGATAAAATTAACTAAAATTTAGAAATTTAATTAGTTTTGTAATATTCTAACTAACGTATCTTACCAAATTCCTTTTAAATTATATTGCTAATTATGTTAAAATAATTGTTGATATATACAATAAAATTTATTGAAAATGGAATTCGGATTTTGTAATGTACGTCTAGTCTTTTTTTTCTGACTAGTGAGTATATAATAATTTATTTTATTACATTAAGATTTTTCAATAAATTAGCTTCCAATCTTTTTTTACTTTTTATCTTAAACTAAATGAAAATCCTTCTTAAAATACTAAAAATATAATTAAAATTTTGAGTAAGTTAATTATACCTCTGTTAAAATATTCTTATATTTATTGATAAACTTAGAGTGAACTTCATTATATTCCTTTTTTATTTTAACATTTCTAACTAAATTACTTTATTAGATCTCTTAATTTCCTATTATTAGATCTAAGTTGCTTTATACATTTTACTAAGTAGATATATTCACCTTTATAGTTTTATCATCAGTTTTACTCCTTCAAATATTTTGCATTTCACTTAAATTAACTATTTCATTTTATGTTTCTAGATAGAAATAAAAAGACGACTATCCTGATTTAAAATAAAGTTGGTAAATTAGTTTCTTAATTTTACTTTATAAAGTCATTTTAATTACACATTTAAGCCCCTTTTATATCCTTTCTTTAGAGAATATCTACATCAAAATTCTTAAAATTAACCACTCCTTCTATTTGTAAAAAAGTTAAAGTTTTATTATAAGACTAAAGGTCATTCATGCGTAATAGTAAGATTTCATAAGGAGGTTGATTCGCCTTTAGTTGGCTTTTCCACTCATAAATATTTATTGAAAGGTACATAACCAAAAATTATTTTTTAGAGCTCCCTCAAAATGATATAAAGGAAAGCTTGATTTCTTTCTAATATTAATTGAAAAATAGCTTTAGCTATACTAAACTACATTTATGAAAAAAATGTATTTATTAATAAAAGTTGAACTTATGCAAACCAGAGCGTAAACACTAAACTTAAGTCTTGAATTTTAATAAAACTAATTAGCTTAAAATATGTTAAAAAAATGAAAAAGGTAGATGAAATTTGATAGAAGGAATATATTAAGAGACTCTAATAAAATGAGTAATAGTAAATATTATAAATGATTGAAGTTAATTAGATTTAATAAAAGACTTGATATTTTATTAATAATATTCATATTTTTCATATTATTAAATAGATAAATAAAAGTCTAACTATGTATTCCATACCATAAACATTTATTTAGAGTAAAAGAAATATTTAATCATCTTGAGTTTTAAATTAGATAGACTTTAAGTTTATAAATCTTAGATAAATAAAAGCTTTATTTTAATATCTCTTTAGAATAAATTGATATCTATGGAATAGTTAATGAAAGTTAAAATTTAACTGTTGATGGATTGGATTACAATATTTTGATAGCCTTAAAAAACTTAAATTTTCATTAAAAAATTAAATATCATATCAACATTTAATTCAGCAGCTTTTATTTGGAATATATGGTATTTGGTATTAATTTAGTTTTAAACATTGCTTTAACAATCATGATTAAAATAAGAAATAGCTGTTTAATTCCCTCACAAATAGAGAAAAAAGCTCCACAATGATTAAAATATGCAATTCTTCTTTTATGAATGAATAAAATAAAGAAGCATGTAATGCAACTTTTAGCTATTTTCTTCTACTGTCTGCAAATGATCTTAGAAATAAGAATGCTAAGCTTAAAAGCATTCTAATAAAAATAAAAAATATAGAATAATTCTAAAAGAAATGAGATTAAGTTTAGATTCTCTTAAGCAATAAAGCTTTTTGCTGAGATAAATTCAAATTGATATTGAGAAGGGCTTTCTATTAGTAAATTATCTAAAGTTATATTTATTTCTACCTTTGAGTGCTACTTTTAATGCTTAGTTCATTAAATGACTGATGTATAAATACCTAAACTTTTAAAGCCATTAATATATATCTATATATTAGAATAAGGATCTTTTTATCTAAAGTCTCAAGCGAAGATAATTAGCTAAATTTAAACTAAAATTTGGTATAAAAAGCCTAGAGGTTAAGTAGTTAATAAGCGTTCTAGGTATTAATTAAGATAAGCTTTAACTAAAGTTAATCATTTCATTAGTTTTAGTAATTACATGGACTAATTATTTTTTAGATTTTCAAATGGAATATGATTTTGTGATTGTTGGTTTATAAAGATAAATTAATGGAAAAGAGGTATTTTCTTTTAAAGTTCTGAAGAGAATAAGATAAATCTTAATAAAAGTGGAAAATAAGCGATTGATAAATATTTTAGATTAAGCAATTGTCTGGATAATAGAGTTGATAGATTAAATTTTATATTATTGGGTGCTATTCCTTATTAATTTTTTGACTATATGTTCATATATTGCTATATGGCTAACACATTTTATCGATACTTTTGCATGTAATAATCATTATAGTTATCTTTTTCTAAAACTATTTCAAGCAAATTATATCAAATTATTAAGAATTTTTCTATGAAAGGATGAGCAAAATAGAATGAAAAAATACTATATAATTAAGATTTAAATAACTTAATCATTAACTTTAATATCATCAATCTTTAAATAAACAAAGTAATTAACTTTAATCTTATAACCAATAGATTAATAGGTTATTCAAATAATAAAGCTTTATAATTTGATTGTATAAATATGCTTAACTTTTAGTTATTAATTATAGATTTTATTAGCTAATTTGAAATAAAATTGGATTTGGATATATCTTAAATAGATCTGATTATTTAGTAATTAAATGATTATAAATCTTAATTTTGAATAGCGCTATATATCAATTCACATTATATAGCAATTTATCGTAACTTATTTTTAGTAATCGTAATGGTTAGCCAAACTAAAAGGATATAATATTAGTTAATCAAAGCTTAATGCTAAATAGTAAAAAATAAATTAGCTATTTAGATAAAAAGATTGAAACTAAACAAGTTTGAAAGTTTCAAAAATTGATTTGATATAAAAACAATTGTGAATACAAGAGTAGTGAAGAAGCAAGAAATTACATAATATCTATTAATCCTGATTAAATAGAAAATTCTAAATTATGAATACTATAAAAGAAGGGTTGGAATCTCTATTTAATTATACTTTGAAATAAAAGTAAGTTTCTTTTTCCTTAACTTTTGCATGCAATAATATCTTCTAATTCTTTAACTAAACATAATTATTAATAAATTAATTAAAGTTTGATAGATAAAGACTGCTTTAGTAATCTTAAATTATAAAATAAATTATTAAAGATATTAAGTTAATTTTTCTTCATAGCTATAGCATCATTTCTCTAAACTACTCTATACTTATGCTATTTTTCTCATCAAACTAAATTTCTTATAAAATATCTTCTATCTATTCTTCATCTAGCTTTCCACTAAAGAACTAGTAAAATCTTTGTCTTTCTATTTTTATTTAACTTTTAGGGGTTAATATTTAGATTACTTGGTCAAATACTTTATCTTCTACTAGAATTTAGTTCCATTATAAGCAAGCAATAAGAAACTTATCCCATTCTAAATATCCACTATTATTTATATCTAAAATGTTAAAAATCTAATTCCCTTCTTCTTTACTTACTTTATACTTTTCTACTTTTTTGAAAGATTTTAATAAGTCTTTGTGAGATATTCTTCCATCCTAATCTCTATCTAATGAAATAAATCCTTCCTTTAAGTCATTAAATTCTTAGGTGTCTAATAATTAAGAAACTATATACCAGTATAAAGCTATAGCTATTTTTTTCTATGCTGAAAATTGAAGTAACTTTTCTATAGATTCCTCAATTAAATTAGGTTCTACTTTCATTATATCTCTAAACCATTCGTGTCTAAGACATTGCTTAGCACTAGGTCTTTGATGTTAATTTATTGTAAGCATTTTCTCTATTAAATCTTTAGCTTACTCTGATATTTCATCCCATCTTTCGTGTTTAAACTTTATCTATAATTTTTTAAAATCTTCCTTCTCTTCTTTTAGCTTTTATCTGTTTTAAAGGTATTTTTCTATATTATATTTTTAAAAGGGAAAATAGCCAGCTAGAAGTAGGAATAGAATGATACCACAGCTTCATATATCACTTTTACATGAATAGTAGCCTGAAATAGACTCAGGAGATAAATATTGAAGAGTTCCTATTATATTTTGATCTTCTAGTCGCAGCTAATTTATAGAAAACCCAAAGTCTATTATTTTTATTTATATCTAACTCTTTTAGTTATAGCATAGTATATTATCCAGCTTTAAATCTCTGTGTAAAACACCAATTGAGTGACAATAAGAAACTCCTTAAAGAATCTATTTCATTATAATTTTAGCCCTTTACTCGTTTATTAGATTATGCTGGTTGAGTATTTTATTTAAATTATATCCATTTATATACTCAGCTACGAAAAAAGTTTTGTCCTCCTCTTCGAATATTTCGTAAAGCTTCATTATATAAGGATGAGTCTAAATAAAAAAGTTACTATTAATTTTAGTATTTAAAATTCTCTTTAAACTCACTTGCAGTTTTAGATAGATCTTGTCGTTTTAACGGCAACTAACTTTTAGCTTAACTTGTTTTTGGCTAAATAAACTTTACCATAACTACCTTCGCCTATTTATTATGCTAGTTCATAATTTTAAGAAAGCTTATTATTGTTAATTTATATGAAGCTAGAGCTACTTATTTAGAATTTCCAAGCTGATATTGGACTTTATCGTTCTATCATTTTCTTTAAAGGAGATTCTAAGTCTGAATTTTAGTTAGAAATCTAATTTTTTTAAATATTTTTGCTTGTGAGTTGTTCTTTAGATAGAGCCTAATCTCAATCAACTAATCTTTGTAAATTTGAATCTGCTTTTTTCAATGAACTTACACTTTATGAATTTTCTTCTTTTGCATGGGGCAATGGAGATGCTATAACCGAAAGCTTCATAACTTTCTTACAGTCTTAATTTTAATTTTCCATAACTTACTTAGAGATTTAATCATTCTATTATTACTATATAATTTGTTCTACTTACGAACAGCTAAAACAAGCGGAGAACTTTTACGTCCTTAAGTTTGAAACTTGACTACCTCCCATATTTAACTATATCAATATTTATTTATTAAATTTGTAATGGTTTTTTCAGAAAAATAGCTACGCTAAATTTTTCTTAATCATATTCTTAAGCATTCGCAGTTTTACTATATTTACTTTCACAACTATTTTTCTCATTTTCATCTCCCCAAAACTAAAAAAACTCTCTTAGGTTTGATCAACTTAATGTTTTTAAATTTTATCTTTTTCTCTACTATACTTGAATATTTAGATTTTATCTTTAAAAATGATTAAACATTTCGTTAAGTATAAAGGGATAGAAATTAAGGAGAAAGAATGTTAAACATGATATTAATTAAATATCCTTCTAAAATTAATTCTCATTATAATACTTTCATTCAGTTTCTTATATAAGAGCTAATAAATTTTAACAGTTTCACCCTTTTTAGCATTAAAATGTCTTCTATTACTAATAATTCTGAAGATAATATTTAATATAAGATACCTATTTTTACAATTCAATCTATTTCTTGCTATTTAATAACTTCACTTAAGAAAGAAAATGTTCTATCTCCTTCTTTTAATTTTTTGTTTAGTTTATTCTTTTTTAATAATAAACTTAAATTCTTATCTTAAACATTTATATAGCTTTATATTTATTCTATATACTTATGGTCAGTATATTTTATAATTATATTTGAAGTTTATATCATTGAAGAGGTTAATACTGACTAAATATATTTGGTAGTTTATTATATTTTCTATTTTTCATTTATTTTTTTTATATTTTCCTTCCTTTATTTTATAAGTCAAAACTTAGCTTCGTATCCCTCTCTTCTACTTAATTTATGGTATATTATTAGACTCAAAGTATTATGGACGATTTATCCTATTTTAACTATTCATTATCTTATTTTTTCATATTCAATGCTTTTCTTATTTTAACTTTAATAAAACAATTGATTCCAAGTTGTAGGGACACTTTAATATGCTTTTAAGCTGAAAAAGCTAATTCATAATTTTAAATTTTAGCATTAAAAGATCCATAAACTTTTCTAGAGTGCCAAATAATATTCAATCACTAAACTTATTCGAATCATGTCTAGCTAAATTTTTAGTATTTAGAAGCTTATAAAGTAAAAAGATAATTTATAATGATATATCCTGGTAAAGTCAAAGGTATTAGATGAACAATTATAGAGATGCTAATTTAAAATATATTAGGTATAAGTTAGGTAGCATATAATATGAGATACTTTTAGCAAAATTTATAGGAAATTTAATTTAAACTCCTCTAGTTGTAGTTATAATACTCTTAACTTAATTAATTTGCTGATCTTAAAAATGTGAATTGCTATTTAATTTTTAAAAGCTTTAGTATACAAAGATCAAAGTAACAATGAACAATTAATTATTTTACCAAAAAAAACCAAAATTTTACGAAGTTGACTAATCTAAAAATTCAAGTATTTAAAATACCTAAATTGAGAAAAATTTTCTAATTAGGTATCTAATCTTGGAAATATAAGATTGATATTTGATTAATGATAACTACTTAGTAATCATTTGCTAATTATATTTCATTAACTTCCTTAATTCATAAATAGAGGATAAGAGTAAAAACTTATTTCTTTAATAAAGCAAAGAACTTTTATCTTTCTCCTGATAGAGATTAATTTTTCTCTTTCTTTTTAGCATGAAAATAAGAATCTTTTTCTTTACCGTTGTTTTAATGTTAGTGTACTTATCCTTGAAAATCATATCTAACAAATGAGTTAAAATTCCAAATTATGGAGATATTTAAGTAGGTTTATTTTAGCTAAATTAAGTCAAATTTGAAGAGAATCTTAAAATTTTTTATGGATATTAAAATTAAAAATAAAGACCTTAAAATCAATCTAGTATTATAAAAATATATCAATGATTTTGACTAGCATAACAATCTTATCTTTTATAATAATAAATCATTCATGAACATTTTCTTTTTAGTTAAATATTCATGTAAGTTGATATTAAATAAGAGTCTTTCCTCTACTTCAGTTTGTAGTTAGTTAGTTTTTATTTTAAAATTTCTTATACCGTTTCCCTATTTTTAGAACTAACTTGAATTTAAAATAAAAAACATTATATATAGCTTTATTGACTCTAAATCTAGGATTTAGCTGTTTATTTGGAAATGTATTTAAATAAATAATTTAGCATTGTCATTTAAACTAAAGTTTTGTAGGCTAATATTTATTTATACTATTAACAAGTTTAAGATGCAAATACCTTGCTCTCTTATCCTTTAAATATCTTGCTTATATCTTTATTAACTCTTCATTATATTAATAGATACTAAGTATTTAATACTAGCAAATATATTTAATAGCTTACTATATATTTTTTCATATCTATGATACTACCCAACTTAATGTTATAATACAAACTTCTTAAACTAAATCTAGAAGAAGGAATAAACCAAATGAGTATTTACTTCTCTTTTTAGATTGATAACTAAATATCATTGACACTATAAAATAATTATCTAGTAAACAAAATTTATTAGTTGGTATGAACTTATTTAGAGTTAATGATTAAAGCAATATTATATCTCTCTCATCTGATTAGCATCTCAAAAGTTATTCTAAAAACTCAAGTGATAAATTAATTAGGTTAAACCTTATTAAATTAGACTCGCTATATCACTATTACTTCTAGATCCTTTCTAGCTTTTAAAATTCAATCTTTTTTCAGAGACTTAAGTCTCTTCTTACTCTAAAAGCTAAATAGATTTACCCTCAATTGCATACAACAAATACTATTAAATCTCAACATTTCTTGATGAATAGAAGCTTTAATGCTCATTAACTGATTTATATCCTAACTAACTGATATTTCTATCCCTAATTAAAGGATTTATATCCCTAATTGGAATTATTTATATTTGATACAGAAAGAGACAAAATGGAATTCCATTTCTTACTTCAACTTTCACCTTTTCTAATGCAAACTTTTACTGAATAATCACACATTATTCTAGAACTCCTTACTTGCTTATCTCACACTTCACTTCTAGATTTTATAAGCACTTTAATAGAATGAGTATATAATCATACTTGAGTAAATTAGCTAATAAAAATAGATAGTAAATACTTAATAAAGTTATATATACATCTATGGTTAAGATAATAAAGGGTTTAATATAAGAACACAAGTAGTTAGAAAGTAAATAAAGCTTATAGGATTAATACTAATAGCTAGAATAAGCTTAGCCATTAGTTAAATAGTACAATACTATATTTATAAATGGGGAATCATTTATACCAAAAAACTTTAGTTAATTGCTTTACTAAGTGCTTTTTGTAAAAAAATTAGTAGTAGTGCTTGTAGTTGGAATATACGACTGATTAAGCTGTGAGTTAGTAGGAATTGTTTTCCTAGTAGGCGGGAGATGCTTGTGGAAAAGTGAATGATTTTGGGGATGATTTAAATGAGAAGATTGAGTAGAAAGATAAAAATAAAAGGCTTTTAAAATTGTTAAAATCTTAGACATTTAACAAGCAAAATATTGATTTACAAAAGGAAGAAAACCCTTAAGCTAATGAATCCTTTATCCATCATCAATTCACTAAAAATCTTAGCAAAACCTACTTCTAAAAGAGAGCTTTAAGTCTCAGACCTTTATAGGACTTCAAACTAAATATAAACAGTTCTTCTTTTATCAAGAAAAATAAGAGTAAATTTTAAAATAAATACAAGCTGGAAAAATAGATTGGATAGGGTAACTTTGGGAAAGTATTTTTAGGAAAAAGCAAGACTGATGAGAAAACCTATGCTATTAAAATAATAAATGCTTAATAGGATAGATAATTAATTAGGAGAGAGTATAAGATACTTAAAAGACTTGTAAGTTAATTATTCAGGATCATCCTAATATTGTAAAACTATTTGGAATATACGAGGAGGAGTAATATACTCAATTTGTCACTGAATATATTAGTGGATAAACTTTAGTAGAATTGATGAATCAAGGCAGTCAATTTGACTAGTTAAAGACTATGACTATAATGAAGTAAGTTTTATAAGGGGTGGCATATTTTCATTCCAATGGTATCTTACATAGAGATCTCAAGCTTGATAATATCATATGCTAGAATATAGAAGATAATGAAAATATGCGTGTCAAAATAATAGACTTTGGATTATCCATAACTTAGGATTAAATTGAGGGAAAAAGAATAGCAGGAACGCCATAATATCTTGCTCCTGAATCTTATTCTGGAGAATATTCAATAAAGAGTGACATTTGAAGTTGTGGAGTCATAATGTATGTGCTTTTATCACGAGAATTTCCATTTAGCAACCAAGAAATAAAAACTTTTATATAGAACATAAATAAACTTCAAAGCTTAGAAAATAAAGCTAAGGCATTTAGAGTTAAATTTGAAGAAAAAGAATGATTATAAATATCCGAATAAGCAAAAGATCTAATTATTAAAATGCTAGAAGTAAATCCATAAGAAAGAATTAGCGCTTAAAAAGCTTTAAAGCATGAATGATTCAAAAGCTCAATAAAGATTAACTTCAACTTGCTTGGAGAGTATATAGAAAGGATGCTAAGCTTTCAGGTAAGCAAGAGAATAAAAATAGCAGTCTACTGATATATTGTTTCCTAGTTAATGGATCCATAAGAAAAAATTCATATTAGAAATATCTTCACTTTTATCGATTACGATTAAGATGGAAGAATTTCTTTGAAAGATCTGATTAAATCTTTAAAAACAGTGTACAAAGTAAAGGTAAAGAAAGAAGAAGCCAAAGAAATATTTAACTCTTTAGATATAAACAATAGTGGATACTTAGAATGAAACAAGTTTCTAATTGCTTGCTTATAGTGAGACTAGATCTTAAAGAATAGCTAGTATCTTGATCTTGTTATTTAGAAATTAAACTTAAAAAAGAAGAACAAAATACACAAGAAATACTTCTATAGATTCTTTAAAGGTAAACTAGAAAAAGAGCGGGTAAAAGAGATAGTTTAAGAAATTTAATTTAACGACAAAGATTGCATCAGTACTGAATAGTTCAAGAGAATGATGCTAGAACAGTGAAAAAGATATTATTTTATTATTTTTTTTAATTTTCATGTTAAGATTTTAGAAAAAATCTTAAGAATTCTTCCTTTGTTACAACATATTTTTTAAATCATCTACAAATTTAAATAGAAAATTATCTTAGAATTGATGATGAAATAAATAATGCAAATTTATCTAAGAAGTAAGAGTGAAGAAGAGCCTGATATATAATATCTCTTGATATTACTTTTTGAGAATTATATTTCATTATTTCATTAATTTTTTAATTTATTTGAAATAAAAGCTGCTATTACTCCCATCATATTCCATTTATCTTCTTAAAACTTATTTTATTATTTAAACAATTTTAGTTTTCCTAACCTAAAGCATAATAACAATGAAGGTATATAATAAACTTAAGAAATTTATTACGTTTGATATATCCTAAATATTGTGGATTTTTATTTAAGCTTTTAAAGGAAATTTCATCCCAAAGTTTAAGCTCCTATCTTATATTTATTGGCTCTTTTTTATCTTTAACTAATGTTTTCATTACTCCTTGCTTATTAAAACGAAAAGAAAGGTAGAGAATACCAAAAATTACACTTTGAATTAATAATTTTTTTTAAATAACCTTATTCATCTTAGTTGTATCTATCTAATTTAAGCTTAAGAGATTTAGCAGATTTAGCAGATTTAATTTTCCTCAAAATTAAAGAAATTTAAAGATTTCAAATACTATTCATAAGGAAAGAGTTTAATAATCTATTTTAAAGGAAAAATAATAAAATTATATGAATATTTAGATTCCATTTAAGATGATTAAAGGTCTAAACATGACTTTCTAAAGTAAAAGCAGAAGAAAAATCAAGATGAGAATCTAGGCATAGAACAATATTAGAGCAATAGGTTAATTTTTTAAGTGATGTATACTTATTTTAATATACTCTTAAACAACAGAAATGATTAAGATTTTATAAAACTTAAGAAGATTTAAGATGTTTTCATTAAAATAAAACCAACTAAAATACCACTATAGCTATCTTTTAACTTTGTATTCCTTTAATAAAGATAAACAAGTTTCAATTTCCAATATTTTTGGCTTAGTTAGGCTCTCAATAAGCAAGCTAGTTTAATTTTCTCTCTGATGTTAAATAAATAATTGAATGCATAAGCAATAATTGTTCTACTAACAAATTATGGAATTGGTTACTTAGTCTTTATTTAATTTATACTATAGCTCTCAACTGAGATTCCTTATTTAAATTAAGAAAACGATATAGAAATAACTACTCAAAAGATAAATATTTCCTTTTTTAAGCAATTTTAAAAAATAAGCTTCTGACTCTAAATACAAAGTTATTTAATCTACCTTAAAGCATAAAGAGGAGAAAATAAGATATTCTATAAATTAAGTCCATGAATATTATTCATAGTTCTAAGATAAAGATGGAAAATGAAAGATTAGAAGGATAAATATAAGAGTTAAACTAAGTCTCTTTAATTCCTTCAATGAATAAATGAAGAATGTTTAGTTAAGATATTGAATCAATATTATAGCACCTATATTTATAATATCCTGGATTATGCTTTTAGTGAGTGAATATTAAAGAATAATAAAACGGTACTATATGTTTTCTATTTATTTAGATTAAAAAAGTAAAACATAATAAGGATTTAGAATTTTTCCTATTATTTTAAACAGATGAAAATTTTAGTTATTATATTAGAATTGAAGAAAACCAAATTTAGCAGGACAGTTTGCAACTCTCCATTCCTAACAAATATTCAAAACTCTACATTCAAAAGTTAATTTATTAAAGCATATCTACCTATTCTAATCTGAAAATAGCTTAATCAAATCTTTAAATTTATTTAATTTAATGAATATGAATTTCCTTCCTAAAATTAAATCTTATCGAATATGAAAATAAATGATGGGTAAACTAAACTATTAAATAGAATGAGATTTTCAAATAGCTTTCTTAAAAGTATCCAAATTACAAATTTCCATAATAATATCTTACTCTTATCAATTTAATTTAATGCTTATGTAATAACTTTTATTTTATCCTACTATTTGTATACCTCTTTACTTAGCAACTTGATTCAATCTTTTTAATATTATAAGGATATAATATTAAACAGTCAACTATCGTAACTAGATTAAAAGCTTTAATTTTTTAAAGCTCAAGGAATTTCTACCTTCTCTAAGTTATAATATTTCTTCTTATTAAGAATATTAAGAAAAATTCAAACTATCTGATTCATAGTAGTTAACCTTCTATGATTTGGGTGTATACAAGTTTTAGCAAATAAATATACTGCCTTTATTACTAAAATAATGAAATATAGGAAATATATTTTATTTAATGCAAGACCTACATCTCTGAAAGTATATCCTGGTTATATATTAAATTAAAGTCTATTTAGGTACTCAAAAGAAGAATATTTATTTTAATATGATTCGTTAATTCAAGCATCTTATTCTTATTCCACATTGAAGATAAACGAAGATTTTGAGTGAATTTATAGAAAACTAAAGGTAAATTATAATTAGCATCATTTGCTTATATAAATAAGCACATAAGCAGTTAAAATTTAAAATACCATACTCTTTATGCTAGTGTCATAGTTACTTCAAACTCTATTTATTCACTTTAGAGAATAGAATCTATCTCCTCTTATTCAATAATAATTATTTAAAGCTGAGAATAAGCTTTTAACAGAAGGTTTATATAACTAAATTTATTTGGATGTTATACAAAAAGAGTAAATAACTTTGGAAATAATTTTCTACCTTTTATATAGAATAAGAGTCTTCTATGAAACATAATACATAGAATAGATTTGAAATTAAAAAGTGAACATACTAAAGACTTTATACTAGAAACTTAAGAACTTAAATCTATTTCAAACCAATAAAACTTAAAATTCATCTTTTTATTATCTTTCTTATTTGATCTATATATATTAAATACTTTTATGATTAAAACAAAACGTAAAAAAGTGTATAAGTATTAGAGATATTTTCCATTGACTAATTTAATGAGAATAGGGTTATTAAAAATCACCTCTTAAAGATAAATCTAAAACAATTTCCTAATAAATTAAATGTAGATTATTTAATTTTTTTCTACTTGATAACAAAGAAAAAATCTAGAGAATTGAAAACAAATTTTAATACCATTTGTTAAGAGACTCATTATTTTAATTCAATGCAAATGGAAAATACCTTTGCTAATTTATTTTTTGGAAATCCATTTTGAGGAATGTTTAAGCTTTTCTCAAACTCGTCTAAAAATAAGCTAAATATATTATATATCCACAACGTTTTAAGAATTTACTATCAACAGTTTAAGATCACAAACATTATAAACCACATAAATCTGATTTTATATTTAGGTTTTTTCTTAAGAGACTCTTTCCTATTTCATATAATCTCTAACTAAAATACTTCTTATTCCCCTCTACCTCATACACTTCACTTAATACTAGGCTATTTTAGATTCTGCAACTTTGAGCAAGGAAAAATTTAGCTGAATTTTCTTTTAGATTAAGCACTTTTAGTTAATTTAAAAGCTAATATTACATTAGCTTTAATATAGATCTTACTCTCTCAATTAGTTGATGCTAAAGGTTAATTTAATAATAACTTACAAAATTGATTAAAATTAGATATTCTCTATTCTGAAGTGTTATATCTTAAATAATTAAAATTATTAACCAAAAAACGCTTAAACTATAAATCCTGTCGTTCTTTCACTTTCTGAGCCTCATTTTATTAAACGAAGGTGTTAATTTATATGATTTAAATGAATGAGTTGAGAAAGTAACTAATATATACCTAAATTGGATTTTTGAGGCTTAAAATTGAATAAATGCTAAAAATAAGTTTTTTTGACTTAAACTTAATTTTTTTCGGATGAAACTCTAAAAAGCAAAACTAAAAAAATCTAGTTATCAAGCAAGGCTTTATTAAAGTGTTAATGGTCTTAAATTTATTTGACTATTGAATCATTTTTCACTTAACTTCTCCGTCTAACTAGATTAGTACTAAATTAATTTTCATAAAATAATTTATAGAAACATAACTAATAAAAAGTGACTTAAAGAGGAATAATTAGAACTCCACTTTTTAAATAGAAAGGTGCTAGTCTTATATATAAACGAAGTATTCAATTAATAATTTAAATAGGCTGGAAAGCCCTTTCCTTCAGATGCTACTTGGAGGCCCAGCAAGGCAACTAAAAAATGAGCGCGGACGAAGGATAAATCGGAGGAAGAGAAACAAATAACAAGAGAAGATGATGCGACAAACTGGAGAACTCTGAATGCCAGGAGGAAACTTTCTTCATCATAGGTCGGGGAAATGT